>PVJD01011705.1:0-44497 GCA_004026545.1 Mormoops blainvillei | reverse complement strand
TCGTCCTGCCGCCACAACTTTGCGTGTTTGGGTGAAAATGCATTGCCTTCCTGGGGTTCTCCAACAACCCTAGGTCTGTGAGCTTCTCAGGGCTCCCCTCCCTAGCACCCCTTTCCTCCTGTTCTCCCTTATCACCCCCAGCGAGCCCCCTCTCTTCCCACTGGCCTTTGTTTGCCACCCACCTTGCCATTGAAGTCACGACCATCGCCAAACTGATCTCCCTTGTCCACGGCTTTGGGTTTACAATACGGAGCTGTTTGATCATCTGGGTCAAGGCCAACAGAGCAGGGGACAGCTGCTGTCGAAGAGATAGTTTGGCACCCGCAGATCCCAAGAGAAGGGGACACACCATAGCCTTGGGAGCCACATGGGGAAGCACGGGGGTGGGTCCTGAGGGAGAGAGTGGCCTCGACTGGGGTTGGCATGGGAAGGGGCGAGGGAGGCTGCGCAAGCACTGTCAGGATGGGCTGGTTTGAATAAAGCCGACCCTGGGGCTTAGACTCTCCCTAGTGGCCTGGTGCCCGGACATGGGGTGACATACTGGCCCCGAGTGTGAGAGCCCCATAAAGAAACCGGTTGGGGGTGTAAGCTTGGAATGGGTCAGTTTGCAATTGAAAAGCGCAACCACGTTGTTGACCGTGTCCACGAAGCAGCTGCCCCTGCAGGAAGGGAGGGCCTTCCATCCGGAATGAGCCAGGGCACAGATGCTAAGACGAAACAGAGCAAAATAAAAGACACGGTTAGTACACTTGGTTGTGTCACTCGCCCCTCAGAAAGCTTCGGTATCTCCCATTGATTGTGGCGCTGGCATTCAAGTTTGTTCCCTTCCGGTCGCTGTCATGGGGTCCAGCCGTGCCCACCACTCTGTCCCTTTTCCCCCTTGCTCCCTACATTTTGATGACACTGCACGACTCGGGGTTTCCCGACAACACGGTCAGAGCGGCCTTGTCGTGTGAACGTTTAGGTCCCTACCTGGTATCTAGCTTAGCAAGGCCTGTCTTCAGTGCCACCTGCTCTGTGGGAACCGTTCCTCCTGGTGGGGTGAGGGGGTGGAAATGGGGGTTCACACAGGCGATACCGGGCACAGGTAAGTATCTGGGGGAAAGTCCCCTGCCACTTCTCGTCCATTCAAACCTAAGGACTTGCATTTTCTCGCTTCCCTGTCTTTTCTGATTTTATGAGCCTTATAGCTTAAACCTTATTTTGTTTCTAGTTGTGGAGAATATACTGATTTTGTTACCGCCTTGCCTATGAGCACCTGGGGAGCGCCCAGGGTCCTCTTTGTCACATCCAAAGTGCCTGTTCCAGCGTTCTCTTTTCTTTTTCTAATAGTTCATTTTTATTGTTTTTATTTTCCATTACCATTAATCCCATCTAGACCCTCCTCCGCCTCCACGCACCCTCCACCCCTGCAATTACCACACTATTGTCCGTGTCCATGGGTCCTTTTTCCTTTTTTGCTCCATCCCTCCACCCCACGCCCCTCTCCGAGCTGTCATCTGCTCTCTATCTATGAGTCTGTCTCTACTTTGCTTGTTTGTTCGGTTTGTTCATTAGCTTCCACATATGAGTGAAATCCTGTGGTACTTGTCTTTCTCTGACTGGCTTGTTTCACTCTTGCAATGCTCCTGAGGTCAGGAACAAACGGGCAGCGTTGGGCTGGCAAGCACCGAGATATCAGGTGTGATGCCAGAAGACCTGCGTCTGGCATGGGTTCTCCGGCCCCTTGCTGTCCACAGCGCGAGGGCATTTGCAGACATACGTAGTGCACAAGCGTGTGAAGTCAGGAGCTCCGGGGTGCAACTGGGACACAGTTACATGTATATTTTCTTATTTCTCCTTTCTTACCCAAAAGGGAACAATACGCATGTGTTCCTTTGAACTTCACCTTTTTCACTTAACAGCGTATCCTGGGAAGCAGCTACAATGAGATCACAAAGACCACCCTCCTTTGTCACCGCCACATAGTGCCCCGCAGTGTGGATATGTAGTAGTTTTATCAATCAGTATGATTATGAGCATTTCTGTAGCTTCATACTGTTACGGGTGCGTCTTCAGGTCTTCAGGGTAGCTTTCCTAAAAAGTGGAATTACTGAGTCAAAGGTAAATGTATACACGATTTTATTCTGCAGGGTCCGGCAGAAGGAAGACCTGCTTGAGTGCAGTCAGTAGGGTAGTAATACGGGTGTCATCATTTATCATTTTAATTTGAACAATTCACCTAAAGTGTCCTATGGCATGCTTGAGTGTGATGTTGTTATGATACAGAATTACATGCTTATGCTTTTGTAATAAAAGACTTTATAATAAAAAAGGGCATTATTTGTACAGGCACAAATAATTCTGTGAGGTAACATTGTGAGAATTTGTGCACTGATGTTCTTAAGTAGTATTGGAATTAAGTAACATTCTTCACTAATGGAATTATAAATTACTTTGTGCTACCTTTACCTGGCTTAAATATTAATGTTATACTTGCTTCTTAAAAAGCATTTAGAAGCCCTGGCCAGGTAGCTCCATTGGTTGGGGCGTCGTCCTCGTACACCAAGGATGCAGGTTCGATCCCCAGTCAGGGCACACACAAGAATCAACCAATGAATGCATGGATGGGTGGAACAACAAATTGATGTCTCTCTCTCTCTCTGTCTCTGTCTCTCTCTCTCTCTCTCCGGTCCTCTCTCTCTCCAAAATCGATAAATGATTTTTTTTTAAATGTGGGAGCTTAAAAAACAAAAAGAAGAAGCTTTCCTGTGTAGCAACAGTGATTTTTTTCCTCCCCTGGTAGGAGAATTTACCCACTCACTTTTGCATTTTCCCTTTGGATCTTTCCATAGTGGGCTTCAGGACATCCCATGAATATTACCAGATTTTCAGACTTGATGATTCTGGACTTCAGTAGTCATTCCCAAAAGGAGTAAAAATTTCAAAATAGAATGTCCATGCTCAGCCTCTCACCCACTTTCTTATTGCACCAACCGCTTTGAAAGAAAAGAAAAGTTGGGACACCTGCTCAGATATTTGCTGATGTCATTGCAAGCCTGTGGGGGCTGGAGGGAGACCCATGTCCCCGTCCTAGATTCAGCTTCAGAATCCCGTTGTCCCAGAGGACTGTGTCATGTCTCACCTAGTGCCATGGCCCAGAGAGCAGACAGATAAGCAGCCTTGCTGATCTGGAAGAATAAGAAGATGTGATACATGAGAGGTAGAGAACCCACAGGCCACGTGTCTGCAGTGCTCATTCGGAGGTGGGGGCGGGGAGTGTGTGGTATTTGCAGCCCTCCTGGAGGGCCAGAGAGGAAAGGACTTTGCACAGCAGAGAGACTGTCGGTAGGTCGAGCTCCTGTGTCCTGGTGGCGGGAGACAGGGACCTAGGGGATCCCTCAGGGGAAGACTGAAGTTGAGTTCTCTGCCAACAATATGATGTTGCAATGACTTTGGCGGGGGGAAGGAGGCTTTGTTTCTGTGTGCGTGTGTGTTTTTTTAATATTCTCACCCAAGAATATGCCCACTGATTTGAGAGAGAGAGAGAGAGAGAGGAAAGAAGGCGGGGGGAGAAACATCGATCGGTTGCCTCTGACAGGCACTCCAATCAGGACTGAACCACAACCCGGGTGTGTGCCCTGACAGGGACTCGAACCCATCACGCTGCAGTCGACGGGATGATGCCCAACCCACTGAGCCACACTGGCCAGGGACCTTTGTGTTTTTTTCCATGCCAATTTGGCTGAGCACAAACTAATTCTTTTCTTTTTCCCCTCCTAGGATTACACCTTAACCATGTATTTTCAACAATACTGGAGAGATAAAAGGCTCGCCTATTCTGGGATCCCTCTCAACCTCACGCTTGACAATCGTGTGGCCGACCAGCTATGGGTGCCCGACACGTATTTCCTAAATGACAAAAAGTCGTTCGTGCACGGAGTGACGGTGAAAAACCGCATGATCCGGCTTCACCCCGATGGGACGGTGTTGTACGGGCTCAGGTCTGTCTGCCCCTTGGGGCTGCGGGGCGCCCTGGCCTTGAACGTCATGCTTGAGCTGGTAATAGTCGGTGAGGCTGCGGCCTCAGATTCCTTAGCAGACACCCATGAAACACTCTGAGCTGTGCAGAAAAAGAAATCTTACAGGATTTGGGGCTTTACCCTCACTACATTTAATAGTCACAAACGAGGGGGACAGCCTGCTTGGACTTGTTTGATCTGTTTGGGTGGCCATATCCAAGAACCCTGATTCCCTCGGGACGGATTTCCCATATTATAGCTGCCAAGGCCTGTAATTACTATTATCCTGACACTACATAAGCTTTCATGAACGTTTTCCCAAAGCCGTGTGCAGAGTTGGGGGGAAAATAAAACGTTTCATTATGCTGATGTAGGGTTTACTCTCCATAGAGTTGTATAAGGTGAGACCACCAGTATTTATGGGAATGACTAACCGTGAAGCTCACTGATAAGGGTCTTCTCTCACCAGGTCTGATGAAATCACTTGAATCTGAATCCAGACTCCTGTCTGGAATGGGAGGGGGCCCTGGGTTACAGTGGAAACCACCAGGCGTTCCCAGGATGCTCCCAGGAGGGGTTCATTGCTGGGAATATCTCCCCCTCTTGCTAAACGGTGCCCTTAAAACTAGACCACTTCTTGCCTTACTTTGCATTGGTGTTTGCGGTGGTTTTTTTAGAGTCATTTTTGTATATATGTCTTTCTCAATCTCCTGGCCTAAGAGTGCTCTTGAGGTCTTCAAGGGCTGGCCCACAGATTTAAGATTTATCTCAGAATGTTGTCGGTCCGTAGCCCTTTATTTAGCTAAGGCTCCAGCAGGTCTAAATGAAATCCGAATAAATACAGTGATACCTCGGTACTCGTCATTAATTCTTTCCAGAATTCAGGACGAATTCCGGAACCGATACGAACCAGGGAGGGCTGAAACTTTTTTTTCCTCATCAAAGTGCAAAGAGTGGAGGCTTTGATGAGTTCTGAAGCTGACCAATACTGAAGTATGACTGTATATCCTTAAATCCACACCACTTTCAGTGCTTCGAGATGAGCAAAGGGAATTATGGAACATTGCCTTAAGTAGAAAACATTAGTGGCTTTCTCGAAACAGCAAGAGACAGACCAAGAGTCAAAGTTTTAGCTGCGCTCTGAGTTTTTCGAACTGTGAGAAGAATAAAAGTGGCATGCTGACCAAGCCGCAGTGTCACTGTGGAAAGTGGTTAGATCGATGTTTCCTAGGGAACGTTTGCAGCATTTGGTATTTCTGAAGCTGAAAATACAATTGGAGAATTTACTACAGAGGCTTGTGAGCAGGTAGAAGAAAAAGTAAACAAATTTAAATGTAGGACAATTTAAAATTTTCAAGTCTGAGGAAAAGGAAAAATAAAGATTGAAGAAAATTGAGCAAAATGAAAGGGACCTATGAGAGATGAACTTATAAAGTTCTGGGGGTTCTGATGAGACATCCTGTTGTACAGAAGATTCTCCAGAAGCCACGAGAGCATGAAAAGAGCATAAAATCACACCCTTCATTCACCTGCCTCCACCCCCAAAAAACTGAATAGAAGGAGTGAATGAACACGTGCGCATGTGTAGTAGGGAAGCAAATGTCACTCAAAATTAAGCTGGGCTTCCTTGGCTTTTGAACAAAACTTTCTGTTTGGGATCCCTCTAGTTTTATTTTTGTATTTCCATACCAGCGGTAGAATACGTTAGTTTGTTTCTCTTAAAATCCAAGAGGCTTAACCCTGTTAGAATAGTGTATTAGTCCACTCAGGCTGCTATAACAAAATTCACAGACAGGGCAGATGTTAAGAAACAGGTGTTCACTCTTGGAGTTTCTGGAAGGAGGACATTCAAGGTCAAGGTGCCAGTAGATTCCGTGTCAGCCGAGGACCAGCCTCCTCGTTCATTGCAGGCACCTGCTTGCTGTGGTCACCTTGTGAAAGGGACAGGGAACACTTGGGGGGGTCCTTTATTATAAGGACACTAACCCCATTTCTGAGGGCCCCACCCTCATGACCTAAGTCCTCTGCCTCCTAACACCACCACTTTTGGGGACTGGGATTTCCACTTATGAATTTTGGGGTATATAAACATTCACATCACATCAGGCAGAATGATATAATAAAATAAAATTCTGAACGACAGAATTGTGTTAAATTTCCAAACTCCACTGGAAAGTTTTGGAGATTTGGGACCTCAAAACAGGCAAGAATAAGAAAAACCAACAGAATAAAACCATATCTTCACCTAATATTCTGTCTGTACATTTATATATAAAAGATAGTAATATAATAATAAGCTATGGGAGATGTTGAATAACAGACTTTGCACAATAACCTAAAAAAAATCTCTCTAGTCAAATTTACAGCCATCAAACATCTCGGACAGCCTCCTAATTCCGTAAATGGAGTCCTAAATAAGTTACTGTTTTTATTCAAATGGCGTCTCAATATACTCCTTCGATTTATTTGGAACCTCATATTTTTGAAACGAGTCTTCAGATCTCGGTGGACCTGCACAAGCTGTCAAGAGGAAATTTCTAAACGCCAGACCACCACATTCCACATGGGCTACACAGCCGCCCTGCCAACTGCTTCCCTTCAAAATCGGCTCATCCAGAATCTCTGCCATTTGATTCAAAAAGCCCACAGAGCTATCAGGAGTAATTTGAATTTGTAGTAATTTGAATTTTTGGACTAAAAGTACATTAGTATGTCAAAATATTGCTAATTTTTTTGGTCCTTACCTGAGGACATTTTTTTTTTATTGATTTTAGAGAGAAAGGGTGGGAGGAGAGAGAGAGAGGAAAAAAAAAATATCGACCTGAATTGGTTGTCTCCCGTGTGCACCCTGAATGTGGGTTGAACCCACAGCCTAGATATGTCTGATCTATGCTCAAAGAGCTGAGGGAAAACTTGGACAAAGAACTAAAAGAAATTTGGAAAGTGTGTGAACAACAAAATAAAATAAGCAAAGAGATAGAAATTATAAAAGAGGACCAAACAAATTCTGAAGCTGAAAATACAATTGAAGAATTTACTAGAGAGGCTTATGAGCAGGTAGAAGAAAAAGTAAACAAATTTAAATGTAGGACAATTTAAAATTTTCAAGTCTGAGGAAAAGGAAAAATAAAGATTGAAGAAAATTGAACAGAATGAAAGAGACCTATGAGGAACCAAGCACACCAAAATATGTACAATGGGAGTCTGAAGAGCTGGGAATCAGAAAGGGGCAGAGAGAATATTTGAGGAAATAATCATGGAAAACTTCTCAAAATTATTCAAAACATGAAGCTACAGATCCAAGAAGCTTAATGAACTCAAAGTGGGATGAAATGAAAGAGACCCACACTCAGACACATATCATCAAACTATGAAAAGCCATGGACACAGAGAGAATTTTGAAATCATCAAGAGTGACGCAAGTCATCACTTATAAGGGAGACTGCACCAAGATCTTCAGCTACTTTTTCACCAGAAATCTTGGAGGTCAGAGGCAGTGGAATGGAGAACAGAAACTGTCGAGAGAATTCTATATCCAGCAAAACTGCCTTCAAAAATGAGGAGAGATTAGAAAATTCCCAGATAAACAAAATCTGAGGGACTTTATTATGGCTGGACCTGTCCCACAAGAACAGATAAAGGATATCTGTCAGGTCAAAATGAAATGGTGCTAGACAGTAACTTGAAGGTGTATAAAGATATAAAGATCTCCAGTAAAAGTAAGCAAAACTACTATTATTCTAACTTTTATGTGTAACTCCCTTTTATATTGTCTACATGATTTAAAAGACAAGTGTATAAGAAGTACTATAAATCTAGGTTATTAGGTAGGTAATGTATAAAATTCAATTTAACATCAATAATGGGCAGGCAAAGCAAATTAAGAAGAGATGTGAAGATTTTACATACAGTTAAAATAAAGCTGATATCCATCCAAATTAGATTTGTATAATTTTAGGATGTTATGTATAATCTCTATGGTCACCAAAAAGATAATACACAAAGGAAATGAGAAGGGAATCAAAAGAGACTATTACAAAAATATCAACTACATAAAAAAGAAAACAAAGATGGAAGAAATGAAGGAACCAAAAGCTATGGAACATACAAGAAAACAAGTAAGAAAATGGCGGAAGCAAGTCCTTCTTTAACCTTAATCACATTAAATGTAAATGGATTAAACTCCTCATCCAAGAGCTAGAGATTGGCAGGATGGACACAAAGAAAACAGGATCCATTCACCTGCTCTCTACAACAGACAACCTTTCTATTTAAAGACACAAATTTAATGTGAAAGGATGGGAAAATGTATTCCATACAAACAGTAATCAAAAGAGAGTGGAAGTGGCTGTATTAATGTGCGATGAAATAGACTTTAAGTCAAGTAGACTTTCTCGTTTTTACAAGAATCGGGAACATCAAATATATTGATGAGTCAATTCACCAAGAAGACATGACGGTTACAGACATATATGTACCACACATCAAACTCCAAAATATATGAAGCAAACTGTCACAGAATTGAAAGGAGAAATAGTTCTACAACAATGAGAAAACTTATGAGAAGCTGGGAAGCAGTACCGAGAGGGAAATTCATACTCGTAGATACATACATTAAAAAGAAGAATGCAACTTTACACTTTAAGGAACATTAAAAAATAAAAACAATAAAAAGAAGAGTAAATTAAACCAAAAGCTAGCAGAAGAAATAAAATAATTGAGCCGATAGAAGTAAATGAAATAGAAAGTGCTTAATGTTATGTAGAAAAACCGATGAAATCAAAATTTAGTTCTTTGGGAGATTTACTAAATGGACAAAACTTTGGTTAGATTGACTAAAGAAAGAGAGAAGACCCAAATCACTAAAATCAGAAATGAAGAGGGGAACATTATTATCGATTTACAGAAATAAAAATATTCATAAGAGAATACTATGAAAAGTTTTATGCCAGAAAATTGGATACCCTAGATGAACTGGACAAATTCCTAGAAGTGCACAACCTACCAAAATGAATTCCAAAGTGACAGAAAGTCTGAATAGACCAGTAACTGGTGTGGTGATTGACTCAGTAATCAAAAAGCTCCCACCCCAAAATCCCTGAATCAAATGGCTTCACTGGTGAATTCTACCAAACATATAAAGAAAGATGAACGCCAGTTAATGCAAAATGGAACTCTTCCCCAAAAAATTGAAGAGGGAAGGATGCTTCCTTCCTCATCCAGAGGCAGGCATCACTCTGATCCCAATGTTAGACAAAGACATTACAACAAAAGAAAACCACAGACCAATAGCCTTTATCAGTATTGATGCAGAAATTCTCAGCAAAATACTAGCAAACTAAAGTCAGTGACATGAACCATGACCAAGTGGGATTTATTCCTAGAACGTGGGGATGACTCGAACACAGGAAAATGAGCTTAACAAAATGAAAGGGGAAAAAAATCACATGATCATGTCAGTTGATGCAGAAATAGCATTTGACAAAATTCAACATCCTTTTATGATAAAAAATGTGTGAAGAACTTGGAATAGAAGGGAACTTTCTCCTATGATAAGAGTTGCATATGAAAATCTCACAATTAAAATCACACTTATTTGTGAAACATGGAATCCTTTCCCCCTTCAGATACAAGTCAGGGATGCCTGCTCGTGCCATATCTGTTCTAACAAAAAAGGAAGGAGTAAAGTTGTCTGCATACAGATGATACCATCTTACAAAGGAAACCCGAAGGTTCCACGCAACCACCCCCAAAAATCTGCTAGATCGAAAAAGCATCAGCAAAACTGCAGATTTCCAAATCAACGTGTAAAAATCAGTTGTCCTTCTGTAGATGAACAATTAAAACCCCCGAAAGGAAATTAAGAAAGTAATTTTATATTCAGAAGGATCTAAAGGGATGAAATACTTAGGAATAAATTTAATGATGGGGTCCAAGGACTTGTAGACTGAAAACTATAAAATATTGCTGAAAGAATTTTAAGAAGATATAAGTGAATGGAAAGAAATCCTGTGTTCATTTGATTGCAAGACTCAATATTGTTAAGATGACAACGCTACCCAAAGCGGTCTACACATTCTGTGCAGTCCCCATCAAAATGCCACTGATATTTTTTGTCAAACAGAAAACCCCATTCTACAATTTATGTGGGATCGTATGGGACCCTAGATATTCAGGACAATCTTGAAAAAGAAGAACAAAGTTGGTCTCCCATTTTCTGATTTGAAAACTTACTGCAAAGCCATCATCATCCAAGCAATGTGGTACTGAAATGAGAAAAGACACACTGGCTGATGGAATAGGATCGAGAATCCCAAGAATAAACGCTAGCATATATGAGCACGTGATTTTCAACAGGGGGCCGAAACTACTGAATGACTAAAGGAGAGTCTTTTCAACAAATAATGCCAGAAAAACTGGATATCCACATCAAAGAATAAAGTTGGATGCTTACCTTATACCATTCACACAAAATGAGCTCAAATTAGATCAAAAATATAAATGCAGAGGAGCTAAAATTATAAAGATAGAAGATACTGGGGGAGAGGGTAGTGACATTGGCTTTGGCACTGATTCCTTGGATAGGACATGAAATCCAGAGGCAACAAAAGGAAAAAGAGGAAAATTGAACTCCATCAAAATTGAAAACATCCGTGCATCAAAGCGCACGGCTAACAGAATCGAAAGGCAGCCCATGGAATGGGAGAAATTTTTTGGGAGTCAGGTGCCTGACAGGGGTAGTTAATATCCAGATTATATAAAGAACTACAAATCAACAACCACAGAAACCAAAATGATCATTTCAAAATAGACGAAGGACTTCAGCAGGCAACATTTCTCCAAAGATGTACAGATCGCCAAAAAGCCTGTGCGAAGGTGCTCCACGCAATTCGCCCTCAAGGGAACGCAAGTTAAAACTACAGCGAGATACCACCGCACACCCATTTGGATGGTTCTTACAGAAAGGGTGCAAAACAGCAAGAGGTGGTCAAGCTCTGCAGTCACTGGAACCCTGACGCATTGCTGGTAGTTACGTCAGATCGTTCGGCAGCGAGGAAAGCAGCACGACGTTTTCTCAAAATGTCAAACACAGTTATCCCGCGATCGGGCGATTCCACTGCTGGCTATGCACCAAAAGAAACAAAAGAAATACAGATGTTTCTACGCCAAGAGTCACAGTAGCACTGTTCACAGCAGCCAAAAGATAGACAAAACAAGTTGTCCACAAACATGGGAATGGATAAGCAAAATGTGGTCTGTGCGCACAGAGGAATATTACTCGGTCGTAAAAAAGGTATGAAATTCTGATCCTGGATGCAACGGGGATGAACTTGGAAAACAGAGTGAGGGAACGAAGCCAGGATCAAAAATACAAATATTATATGACTCCATTTATAGGAGGGACCGCGAATAAGTAAATTCAGAGAGAGAAAGTAGAATAGAAAGTACCAGGTCCTGGGAGGTGGGGGGAGGAAGAATGAGGAATTGCTGTTTAGTGGGTACCAAGTTTCCATCAGGGATGACGAAAAATTACTGGGTATGGATGGTAATGGTGGCTGCACAGCAGTGTAAATGTACTCAATGCCGATTAAAACTGGGAAAAAATGGGCCCTGGCTGTGGCCTGGGTGTGGCGCAGTGGATTGAGCGCCAGCCTGTGGACCAAAGAGTCACCAGTTCGATTCCCAGTCAGGGCACATGCCACAGGATTGCAGGCCAGGTCCCAGTAGGGGTGCACGAGAGGCAACCACACATTGATGTTTCTCTCCCTCTTTCTCCCTCCCTTCCCCTCTCTCTAGAAATAAATTTTTAAAATCTTTTCGAAAATGGAAAAAGTGGTAAATATTGCATTAAGCATATTGTGCCCCAATTTTATTTTTAAATGTTGTTTTGTGGTTAATTCTAATTTGTTGACTTGTATGTTGTTGGCTTTGACCATTTCCTAGTAAAGCCCAATTTCATGCCCATATTCTGTCCTCTGCCATCACCTTCTCTCTGGTTTCAAAGCTTTGTCTTCTTCCTCTACGTCAGGAAGTTTCCAGACGTTTTCAGTCTCCTTTCCACTCTTAGCATCATCCCCAGACCGGCGGCAGCCACGTCATCTGGGAAATTCAGAATTACAGACGCTCCGCAGCCCTTCTGCTGAGAATCCGCATTTTAACAAGATCTCTCAGTGACGTGGGTGCCCAACCACGTCATGAAATGATTTTCAGCTGTGTCGATTGCCACCCCTCACCCCCGCCTGTCTGCAGCACAAGATTCCCATGAGCACCTGGGGCTGGGCGCCTTGCATTCTTTTCTTGGATTTACAATGTCTGACCATCTGTCTTCCTCTCGGGCTATTCTTTCCTTCTGTCTCCCTGCTCTCGTTTGCAAAAGGGCATATTGCATTCATGCCTTTTGACAACCAGCCCTATACCTTCCAAATTTCGCAACGTTCATTTTCTTTCTTTCTCTACTTTCCATGGAATGCTTCTTGCTTGCAGAATATTTATCCTCGGGTGGGACAGGGCATTGGAGACAGTGATTTTCCAGTGGGACTGTGTACTTGGTGGTGACCTTGCCCGCCTTCAGGTTCACTGTCATGTTGGAAGCTTCAGCCCCTAGGCTGTAACTGCCGTCCATTCAGGTTAGGCTGGGTTGACTGACTGGGCCGTGCAGTCAGACACGATGTATTCTACTGTGAGTAGTCATTGTTGTCGTTAATTTATTGATTTTAGGGAGAGAAGAAAGGAGAGGGAGAGAGAGAAAGAGAGAGATGGATTTGTTGTTCCATTTGTTGATGCACTCATTGTTTGATCCTTGCACGTGCCCTGACTGGGAATCGAACCCTCAACCTTCAGGTATCGGGACGATGATGCTCTAACCGACTGAGCTACCCGGCCGGGGCCCTGTGAATAGTGTTGAATGACAGCTTCCACTCTGGCTTTTATGCCGTGTGGATATCAGCCTCTGGGTGTCGTGGTGATGGGTTGAGGAAGTGGGCGGTAGGCGTTTGACTATCCCCCAACCACTTTCAAACAAGGAGTTGTAAGGCCATGGGATGGGGGACAGAGAGGAAGGGAGAGGAGCTGGGAGGTTGGGGCAGGGCGCAGGGCCATTCCGTCTGGCTCGCCGCCCCCCCCCCCACCTTGCCATTTCCAGTGACACTTCCTGTGGTGATGAAGATATTCTATGACCTGTACCATTGGATGCAGGGGCCCTATGCGGCTGCTGAGAACTTGAAATGCGGCCAGCGCATCATTTTAATTCATGTAAAACTTAAAAATAGTCACACGGGGCTCATGGCTGCCGTTTCAGATATACATCATAGATGTTCATGATCTCTGTAGTATTTGCTCTGCTTTCAAAACAAGAACCTCACGCCCCGAGGAGGCTTTTCGAGTTAAAGATGTTTCCTACTTTAAGGAAGAAGCGGGCTCAAGGGGTTAGTGGAATGTAGGATGCAGGTTGCCTGACTCTGATGATGGCACCTGTCTTTCAGGCCCTCCGTAAATGTGACCGACCTATCCACCCTCTCCAAGCCTCAGTTTACTCACCCTCAAAGTGGGAGTACTGCTAATATTAATACCCCTGTGGTGTTCGCTGGCTGTGGGACTCGGTACACCGGTATTCACATCTGGGTACAAACAGACGGATTTAACGGCGGGCACACTGGGCACGCACCCTGGGCCCCCGCAAAACCCCAACTTTACACTTTTTTCTAATGACACCAAGTTCAGTTTCATATGTGCAGTTTTAATTACGTACAAGTTTACAATCGGCGCTTAAACCTGATCGTATGTTTAAATATTTTCTTCTGCACCCGGGGCCTTGACCGACCTTAATCCCCCTCTGGGTACAAAGGAAGCTCTCAATCCCAGTTACGTCTGGTACGGACAGGACCGCGTGTGTCCCGAGGTGATACATCCTCGGGTGGGCACCCCTGCTAGTGTAGACCGAGTGGGAGATGAACTTGACCTTCACCACCAGTGTTCTTTGTCTCTGTGCGATTGACGTAACCACAACATGGTGGAGGCTTCACCGGCCTTGCCCGTGGTGTAAATTCTTCCCGTGGCTGCCACTGACCCCAAGGGAAGCAAATTCCACTCAGTTTTGATCGCTAATCCAATCAAAAGCCACATATTCCCTTTGAAAAGAGAGGCGATTTCATGGAGCAAAGCTCTGGAGTGTTAGGATCCAGCCCAACAGCCAAGTGTAATAAAACAGGGTGAGGCAGAAGGAGCAGATGCTTGGCTTAGAGTCCGAAGGGCAACCTGTGGTACAGACCACTGGAACCCATCACACGGAGAGCCAAAGCATTCAATCCTAATCTAGTCAGCACTGTCGCCATGCCTGAGTTTTCTTTGTCCTCTAAAGGTCAGAGAGCCACTAGGCCAGGAGGCAGAACAAAGGCTGAAGACGGCGCTTCCCCAGAAATCCCTTTCTCTGCCCTTGAGTGTCGAAAAGCCAACAAGACTCTGTGGATAATTGTACAGGATTTCAACTTTCTGTGTTGCTTTTCTTGACAAAGCTGGCCTGCCGTGTCCCGAAAACTTAGTATATATCACTATGGGGAATCGGGTGAACTTGGGAGAAGGGGTCCACGTGGGGGCTACTCATTGGTCACGTGGAAGCAGATTTCTGGCTACGCTTCTCATGCCGTCTTTGCTCTCTGTCCATCCCCCACCCCCACCGCCTTGTGTTTCAGAATCACTACGACCGCAGCGTGCATGATGGACCTGAGAAGGTACCCCTTGGACGAGCAGAACTGCACCCTGGAAATCGAAAGCTGTGCGTATCCGTTGTTTTTTTTTTTCTTCATCCACTTTGTGTTTTAGGCCCTCGTGTTATTTGACATTTTTGACAAGGCTGGTATCATTTTCTTGACACCGTTTTTAACTATCTTAAACATAAAAGGTTTCCTCTTCCACTCTGCCATAGAAGACTTCTCCATTACGCCCTGGCTCGTGGGGCTCAGTTCGTTGGAGAATCACCCTGCGCACTAAAAGTTTGGGGGTTCGATTCCAGGTCAGGGCACATACACCTAGGTTGCGGGCTCAATCCTCGGTCGGGGTGCATACAGGAGGTAGCTAATCGATGTTTCTCTCTCACATCAATGTTTCTCTGTCTCTCTCTCTCTCCCCCCCTCCCTCTCTCCCTTCCTCTCTCTGAAGTCAATAAACATTAAAAAAAAAGAGCTCTTCATTCTAATCTGATTAAGAGAGTCTGATTGCTTTGCTGAAACAAAAGAAAACAAATTCCACCCACCCTGGACCACTCCGTGAGGAGAGAGCAGACACTGAGACAATTTTGTCACAATATGCTTTATCACGCCTGAGTGGCTGTACTGCCGGGGCTCTGGGCAGCGAGAGTAAAACGCATTTTCCATCAGGAACTCAGCTTTACTGTCACGCTATTTCTGCATCTTGGCCATTTTCTGCCATTCAGAGGGCATTCAGATGCCTGGTTGGTACTTTAGGGTTGAGCAATCCTATGTGAGGGCCAGGGCTGCATCTGTGTTATTTAACAGACACGCGTCGCATCTGCTACCTGAGCTCCGTTTCTGGGCGTATCGGGATGGCACTGCAATTGTTACTAACCCTGGCAAACCATGGATTGGTTTATAATTAGTCTCCATTGGATTTTCAGCTTGTCGGTATTTACGTTGTTTTTTTGTTTTCTTTTGTGTTTTTTTTTGGTGGATGGCAAATGACTGACTTTCCGGTGTTTCTCGATGTGTCTTTGGGTAGTTGTCTTGGTGACAGACCTGCAGTCTGATCCCGTGTGGAGCCAGCCCCACTGTACCCCCGGCTTCCACGCTGCGCCTGCGTCATGGTTTCTGAGAACTGTGCTTTCAGAAAGTGAGGGACAGGAAATCGGGGCCCGCGATCCCTAAGGGAATCGCCTGGGGGAATTCAGTGTGGAGGACAGAGGCTCACGGGAAAGACGATCATCGCCCCGTAGTTGAAGGATGAGGCTGGGAAGTTAAATGGATTCCGTGTGGCTGGACGGCACCACCCCCGCTGAGCTGATTAGTTTCAGGGACGTGAGTCTGGGGTCTAGGCAAGGAAGCAGCTGCTCTTCCAACTGCGAACAGACCATCAGTGGGCTGGCAGGAGTAGACTCTGCGACTGCGATGTTTGAACTGGAGGTTGGGCGGCCCTGAGGTCTGTCGTAAAAGGGGCTGATTTCCTCAGCCACGCGTCTCGGAAGAGTCCATGCTTCAAGCACTTGAGTGGAAGAAGGCATTCTCCCAATTTTCTGATGATTTGACTACATACATGTGCGAAAGGCTTTAGGTAAATTAAGATGCAAATGGGGGGAAGGGAGAGTCGCAAGATCTTGAAGAGTGTCCTGTGGGTGCAGTGGGCCGGTCCGCTCCCCAGAGACCGGGGGTTTGGCTGGAGGCACATGGGGGCCAGTCCTGTAGATACTTGCAGTCTTCGTCAGGAGTTTGGACTTTTTTGCTAAGTGCACTGGGAAACATTTGAGGGTTCTGTGCAGAGTGGCCTGGTCACGGGTGTATTTTTATTAACAAGAGCCACGCATGGCAGGTGAGAATGGAATATGAGGAAGGAGGGGAGACAGAGGTGTGACCACCGTGATCCAGGGGGTAGAGGAGCAGATGGGACTGGTGGAGGGCATGAGCTGTGAGGGGCAGCCAGCCACCCCGTAGCTTGGGTCTGTTTGTCACCCGTGAAATACTGCGTGTCTGCCTCTGTGGTCCAATCAGAAAGACCATTGTAAGGGGAGGGCGTTCTTCTCCCAGTGTGCACTGTAACCGGCCTTACTGATAAAAGTGACCTCACCCTCTTGAAGACTCCTGGGTGTGACAAGTGACATCACATTTTATTGTCCTATTTACTCATTCTCCAGAAGCATGGGAACCAGGTGCGGAGCTAGCTAATGGTCACTCCACGGGAGACCTTTGTACCAATCTCCGAGGGCCAAGGGTGTCCCAACAAAAGGCATTTCCAAGGCCAGCCAACCTCACAGCCACCCCGCGGAACCATTCAGAGATGCCGAGAACACTGCTTTAGCTCGGAGAGTTTCTGATGTCACCCAACATCGACTGGTTAAATTCACCCTCAGTGTTTCCAGTTTTCGGTAGCTTTTGAGCAGCGTCGCCTTTCCAGAGTCCTTCACACTTGCGTTCTCATCTTTTCTTACAACCGTCTTATTCCGTGTTACCCTGTGTTCTCAGTTCGTTTCTGCGCGACATCCAGACCAGCTCTTCAGTTAGGCTGTGCCAACTGTACCCTGGTCAGAGCACTCAGCCTCCCTGGTTCTCATCCTTCTCAACACCAGCCTGTTCTAATTTTTTTGAATCTTCACCCGAGGACATGTATTATTGATTTTAGAAAGAGAGAGAGGGCGAGAGAGAGAGACATTGCTGTGAGAGAGAAATGTCAATCAATTGCCTCCCGTACACGCCCCAACAGGGCATCAAACCCGCAACCTAGGCATGTGCCCTGATCAGGAATCGAACCTGAGACCTTTTGGTGTAAGGTCGACGCTCCAACCAACTGAGCCACCCGGCCAGGGCAACACCAGCCCGTTCTAAATCAACTCGGAGATAACACTGGGATATTTGAAAGTTAGTTCTTTGACGACGGCAAAAATGAGCACGTCAAACAAATCCACTGAAATATGGGCAAGCCCTTCCTTCCCTTTCCCTGGCGACAGCGTCTTGAACCTCAAGCGTAGACGAGATGACGCTTCATTGCCACCCCATCCCTGCTTCTCTCTCCTGGCAGATGGCTACACCACAGACGATATTGAATTTTACTGGCGTGGCGGCGATAAGGCTGTCACCGGCGTGGAGAGGATCGAGCTCCCTCAGTTCTCCATTGTGGAGCACCGCCTGGTCTCGAGGAACGTCGTCTTCGCCACAGGTGAGTCCTATGTCCACTCCTGAGCCCTGGGGATACTGGCCCCCGGGGCCATGGCGGTCCCCTTATGAAACGTGGGTCCGTTTCCAGCTTTCGTCTCTTCGGTATGAGGCTGCTACGAACATTCACGTACAGGTTTTTCTGTGGGTATGTTTTCATTTCTCTAAGGCACGTACTTAGGGTCGGAATTGCTGGGTCGTATGGTAACTGTGTTTCACCTTTTGAGGAACCACCAAGCTATTTTCCAACCATTTGATAGTCCCACAAGCAGTGCACGAGGGTTCTGATCTCTCCACATCCTCACCAACACTTATTGTCTATCTTCTGTTTTTTCCTCACCGGAGGACATTTTTTTCATTACTTTTAGAGAGAGAGAGAGGAAGGGGGGAAGAGAGCGAGGGGGAGAGAGGGATGGAGAGAGAGAGAGACAGGCAGAGAGAAAGAGAGAGAGAAATCGATGTGAGAGAGAAACATTGGCTTGGTCGACTTCATTGCCTTCCATATGTACCCCAACTGGGGACCGAACCCGCAACCTGGACATGTGCCCTGACTGGGAATTATACCCACGACCTTTCGGTCTATAGGATGACGCTCCAACCAGGGCTGCGGTCTGTTTGTAATCACCCCAGTGAGTCTGAAGTGGTATCTCACTGCGGTTCCCACATATTGAAGCATCTTCTCACGGGCTTATTGGGTACTTATCTTCACTGGAAATGTCTATTCAGATCCTTTAGCCATTTGTGAATTGGACAGTTTGTGTTTTGCAAACCTTTATATGCTCTACATGCAGTTTCCTTATCAGATGTATGATTTGCAAACATTTTCTGCCATCCGGCAGGTTGTCTTTTCATTTTCTTGTTGCGGTTTCCCTCGCAGAATAGCTTGTAATTTCGATGGAGTGTCATTTATCTGGGTATTTTTTTCTCACTTGTGATAAACTTGTCCTGATTTTACACGTGAAGATATTTCCGGTAGAATATCCCAAATAAATCACGAGGGTGAACTGGGATGAGTCCGACACCCTGTGAGAAAGTTTCCCGTGCTCCAGCTCTGTTTTCCGTCTTTCTCTCTTTGCTATTTCATAGATCTCTTTTTCTTCATGGATTTTTTTTAACATGTCACAACTAATTGACTACTAATGAATGAGTGAGAAAACTAGTAACTCCATATTGAATTGTGGGTTGTATTATAAAGTAAAAAGGTAGGTTATAGTCCTGGCTGGGTGGCTCAGTTGGTTGGAGCGTCATCCCAAACACCAAAACGTTGCAGGTTTGATCCCCAGTCCGGACGCATACCGAAGGCTGCGGGTTCGATCCCCGGTTGTGGCGTGTACAGGAAGCAACCCATAGACGTTTCTCTCTCACATCAATGTTTCTCTCTCTCTCTCCCTTCTCTCTTTAAAACCAATGAACATGTCCTTGAGCGAGGATTTTTTTTTTCAAAGCCAGGTCATAAACGAATGAGGCAGCATGCTAAAGACCCCAGAGCAGCACTGAGAGCTCACGAAGCTTTTTAGGCATTGCTGGGACAGCCGCCCACATGACTGCCTTGAAGAGAGAGGCACATACACAGGTCAGCTCTTCAGTTGCAAAAGTATCAGCTTATCACTTTATAGATACATCTGAGGGGCTCTTCGCACGCCACAAAGGTGACGCGGTACTCTATGCGTGCATCTTTATGAGTTCTTCAAGAACGTTAATGCCTTAGAGAACAACATTAATTTAGGCTGGCTTATGGGAACCAGAGCCTCGTTTCCGGCCACCGCTTCTCGTGCACTTGGGGAGAAAGCGTCGGAATCAGCATTTTCAGTAGCAAACGCTGCCAAGGAAGCCCTGAGTTGGAATGACACCCTCGTGCTCAGGGACTGTCCCCTGTCCGTTGGCTCAGCAGCTGCCAAGGAACCAGACCGCAACCACATTGGCACGCAGGCTGGGGGCTTCTCTGCTGTCATTTTAAAGCTTC
The DNA here is from genome assembly GCA_004026545.1 of Mormoops blainvillei. Lineage (NCBI taxonomy): Eukaryota > Metazoa > Chordata > Mammalia > Chiroptera > Mormoopidae > Mormoops > Mormoops blainvillei. The sequence goes on along the minus strand of PVJD01011705.1, from coordinate 24,662 downwards.
TGTTGCTATTTTGAAGGGCGCGTCTTGGGACAGCTGACTCACCACCTTTCAACTTTGACTGATTAGCCACTAGCTAGGAGCTCCCTCCACAGACACAGCAGACGCTATGGATTTCATTTGACAAAGCAACAAAAGGGCTTTTCTGTGCCCGTTAAGATGCACATCAAGTGGCAAAAGGCTTTGCTTGGAACAAGTCTTGTTGTCACTGAGAATTCTGGTGTTTTATTAACATTCCGAGGCCTCGCGCTCATGAGGCCACTAACTTTTCTTCAGTTGGCCCAGCTGGGTCCTTAACCTTGAAGGATCTTCTGTGTCCCTGCCTGGAAAGAATCTCACTCAACCACAAGCAGATCAGTTGAGAGCTCATCAAAACTCTGCCACGTCAGCCCTGGCTGGTGTGGCTCAGTGAATTCAGTGCCAGCCTGCGAACCAAAGGGTCGCCGGTTCGATTCCCAGTCTAGGGCACATGCCAGGGTTGCGGGCCAGGTCCCCAGGAGGGGGCATGCAAGAGGCAACCACACATTGATGGTTCTTCCCCGCCCCTTCTAAGAATAAATAAAATCTTAAAAACAAAAAACAGAAAACTCTACCACGTCAGTCTCATGCTCTGGAATATTCCTATATACCCAGCATAGCCCTTCCCTTGGCTTTTCCAAGGCCAATTCTGCAGGAGTCTGTCTCTGACATGCATTGGGAGCTACTGGAGAGTATAGACTCCCTTCTTCTTCTCCGTCTTCATTGTCTGTTCACCATTCCCACCTCTGGGATTACAAGGCTGGATGGTGGGCGTCAGGTGGCGTAGTGGATGCCTCTCTTTAACTTTTCTTCAGTTGGCCCTGCTGGAGCCAACCAAAGAAAAATTTGTCGAAGAGAAGCCAATTTCAACAAATAGAATGTATTCACTGAACAAATACATAAGCAAATGGTTATGTTTTCCTCACACTAAATTCTGCGTTCTTGAGTATCTTGGTGAAATTTCAAAGATTAAGGTGTTTTTGAAATCGGACTAGTGTTCCCTTCCTCGGGGACTCCAATGCCCCTCCAGAGGTTGACGACACAGTTCCACGTTGGTCCCCACATTGCAGGAGACAGGTTTTTCCAACAGAGTACCAGTCAGGCCGTATTACATGTCTCCGCTGGGAGCAGTTTGCCTAAAGATGTCCTTTGGAAACTCTTAAGAGAGTTGACTTCAAAAATGGCAAGTTGGGGACAATAGCATTTTGCATTATCATTCAAGAATATCGGCTGTATTTCCCTGGCAGATGACTAGACTTTTGCACACTGATGGCATGAAGATTAACCTGAGCCTTGCCCTGGACAAGGACATGGGAGAGGAAGGATGTGTGGCCCTTCTATCACTCTGTCCTACTGTGTCCCAAATAGTAGAAGCTGAGTGATATGGAGCACACGAAAGAAAACCATCTTTGTTGGAAGCTACTGAGACATTGAGGGCCTCTTGTCACTACAGCATAGCCAAACTATCGTGACAGATAGGGACACAACTCCTGGCACGGTGGCCAGGGTGAGACAGCTGAAGCAGGAGCCAAAGAGGACAGGTGACAAGGAAGGCGTGCGATGGCCATGACATTGCAAACTACTGCCCAGTATCGAAGCTACTTCAATGAAGCTGTTGAAGTTGCTGTGGGATTTCAAACTAAGATTCGGTATTGAATGTTTGGAGTTACATGAATAAACCAAATGTTCCTGTTTTCATCCATTCAGCACACAGGTATACTTGAGGTAACCAGTGATGGTTTTGACGTTTAGCTAGGTGTCACCATATACCAAAAAAAAAAAAAAATCCGTTACTTCATCAACCCTGACCTGGGGACTGTCTGATTTACCAAGAAAGATCTTACCTTGGTAAATAGTAATAATTGTCATCTCAGTGAGGAAAACAAAATAACTCGAGAGGCGAATCACTTACATTTTGGAGGGAAGAAGAAGAAAGGACCACAGGAGATATAGCGTTAGACCAAGGCCTCGGAGGATGGGTAAGGGAAGACATTTCTTAAGGAGGGCACACGAGGTGTGAGTCAGGAAAAGCAGGAGACACAGACAATGACTTTGAGACAGTGAGGACGCTCTTTGGCTAGAAAGTGTGCTGAATGCAGACACCGTCGTGGCATAGAAAACTGGAGTTAATTTAGGGAAACAGTTTGGAGAAAATGAAATTCTTAGATGAGTGTTTGACCTTTATGGTAAGCATCAGGCCAGAATATTTCGACCTTGGGATGGGAGTGTGTGCTGGGTCCTGGAACGTGTGGGTGGAGCAGAGGGCCAGGAGATCTGGAGGTGGCCACGCCCACACTGAGGCTCAGACCTGGGGATCTGGAGGTGGCCACGCCCACACTGAGGCTCAGACCTGGGGATCTGGAGGTGGCCACGCCCACACTGAGGCTCAGACCTGGGGATCTGGAGGCGGCCACGCCCACACTGAGGCTCAGACCTGGGGATCTGGAGGCGGCCACGCCCACACTGAGGCTCTGCCCAGCTCAGTGGCTCAGCCCGTCTGTCACCTACCTACGCAGTAGGATATAAAGCATGGAGTGTCAGGTCTCTGTCAAGGCCTTATTCCATGGATGATGCTGGAGAAATTGCTTAGCTGGTTCTAGAACAAAAAAAAAAATCAATGTTCATGTTCACTTCATGGCAAACACTGAACTATTCGCCAACTTTCAAAATAGGTTGTTGGCGGTTAGATCTCTTTTGTGAACTTAGTTAAGCCTGAAGGGAAGCTTGAAAAATAACAAAACAAAACAAAAAAAGGAATGATAGAGTCACCTACATACAAAAATTGAAGTATTTATGTATCTTCCACGCAAACAGTTACAAGGTCCGAAACAAGCGGGAAATTTTTTACACAGAATATAAACAAGGACTAATACTGCAAGAACTTAAGCGAGTAGGGGAAAAAACAGCAAGAGATAAATGAGTAAATAGTATAATCAGGTCATGTACGAGATTAAACACAGAGGAAGAACAAATATTGCGGAGATACTCAACCACAGTACTCATTCCACGAGAGGACAGACTTTTTCCCCTGGAAGTTAATAGAAGTTACTTTTAAGAAATACGTGTAATATTGTCCAATTTCCTGGGGGAGACAGGCCCTTCTGCGAAGTGCACATACAGGACCGCACACAGATTCTTTTGGGATTCTTTTGCAAAATAATTTGGCAATATATATGAAGAGCCTTGAACATTGGCTTAGTAATTCCCCTTTTGGCATATTCATCCTAAGGAAATAAGTCTACATAAAGCAGAGGCAGCGTACTCCAAGATATTCTTATGAGTATTATATGTAATCTTGCGAAAGTGGAAATAGCCTGAAATTACAACACTGAGAAAAATGTGTTTATCAACTACAGAGGACACGTGTATGTACTGATCCATATATAACGTATATACATGTGTACAGACATGTGGAGACTTTGAAGTACCATATGTTCACAAATAACTTGTAAAAAGCATCAAACATTTATGTTACAATGATAGTATGACGTATGTGTTTGATCAGAGCCATGTAAGGAAAGTACACACACACGCAGGCCCACACAAACAGGTTTACCCAGACTCATACTCACACACACGCGCACACACACACAGGCTCGAGGAAACTTCCCAGATGATCAACCTTGAAACGCTGGGTCTCTCCAGTGATTTCATGTTTCCCTTCTGTCATCGTGGCTGAAAGTGCAGCTGATGGCTAAAGTCCGGGTGGGGAGCTAAAGGTCGTCTTCTGCACAGAAGTCGCTGTCGCCTGAGCGAATCGGACGGCCAGAGAAAAGAACAGAACGACTGGCACAGAAAGGGCCACGGGGTGAAGTCGGGGCCATGCAGATACGTGGAGGCAGTAGAACAGGGGCGTGCCAGGCTTAGGTACAAGGAGGGCACCGGAGGCAAGGTGTCCTGAGCTCAGTGCGCAGGGATGTCAGGAAGAGAGCTCCGTCTGTCATGGCGGGAGGGAGAGGCTGGGACGTTGATTTGAGAAGCCCATTGGGTTTCCACTGGTTGCCCTTCAATCAGCTCCTTCAGAACCCTGAGGGGCTGACAGGGTTGGAACAGATGAAGCGACCTATTGAAGCGGACAGGAGATGGAAGCTGAACTTGACTTGCTTGCTCCGTGAAAAACAAATCCAACAGGAAAGGCCGATGTAAAAGTCGACAGTGACATCATTCGGGGGCTTGCTCCTCACGTGCAGTGGCGGTGCGCACTGGGTTCCCAGGAACACACACGTCACATTAGCACGGGGACAGGCAGACAAGGAAGTGTAGGAGGCGCATCCGGGAGGGGGCCCTCCACGCCGGTGCTGTGGTGGGAGCAGAGCATGTCCGCATAGCGGCTGCCTTCCAAGTGGTCACACCTGCTTCTGTGCACCCCCGACCCCAGCTCTTAGGGTGCCCCTGAGAGATCCCGGTCGGTCCAGGGCCAGAGCCTCAACACCTGCGCACAGTCACACATCCGTGCGCCCTGCCGCTCTAGATGCGCCGAAAGGCGACACCTTGTAAAAGCCATTTTGCTCAACAAAGCCTGGAGCCGAGTCTCCCCTGTCCATCCGGGAAAGAACGGGTCAGCAATCCATTGCAAAATAAATATTTGCCTTGATGCGTGTTCGAAGCTCAAAACTTTTCCAAAGTTTACCAGGGCGAGTCCTCCGCCCGCCATACTGCTTCTATCGTCCTCATTACCTTATCCACAGATCGAAAGCCATTCCTCGCGCAGCTCTTCCCCCGACACCGTCGGGCGGACAGAAGCGATCGGGACGGCGCCGGGGACCACGCCTCGGTTCCCGGGCTTCCCCAGGGCGCGCCCTTGAGCCGCGGCAGGCAGCGCGACCTCGTGTCCCCGCACGCCGGGCGCACTAACCCTGTCTGTCTCCGCAGGTGCCTACCCGCGGCTCTCGCTGAGCTTCCGGCTGAAGAGGAACATCGGCTACTTCATCCTGCAGACCTACATGCCCTCGATACTCATCACCATCCTCTCCTGGGTGTCGTTCTGGATCAATTACGACGCCTCCGCGGCCAGAGTCGCCCTTGGTACGTGCTGTTGCAAAGTGAGATCCGAGCCGGAAAGTAACCATGTCATTACGACATTGGGGAGTTCCAAGTCTAGAGTTCGGCGACAGGGTCTTGCCCTCCTGACCCCCGTCTTGCCCGCAGCGTCGCTTTCCATCTCGAAGCAGTCATTTCACGCCCGATTGCTTTGATGTGCTGTTAATTTAATTATAGGGCTCCGATGCCAGGGAAAATATGCTCGCTGGGTATTTGCATAATGAAACTATTTCTGACACTAAGTAAAGCAAGGATCAGCATCTCTCCTGTTCGGAATTATTCTGCGGCCCAGAAAGGAGACATGGTTCACGGGGCATCCTTCTTCCTTTTTAAGTCAGAAAACCAGTCACATAGTAGAGCATGTAATTGGAATTACACCATTTAATGAGCATTAACATATGTGATTAGATTCTGGGGGATTCCCAAGAGCTCTGGTGACCTTTTGTGGTCACTGATTGATTATTTGGCAATTAGCAGCCGATGTACAAGAAATAGAATGAGTTCGCATATTATTCCTCATATATATTGATGACTGAGGGAAGGCTTATATTTTCAGAAAGATTATTCTCTACCCAGCGAATTAGTATGAAAATGCATGGACAAAGTAAACATTCAAACACATTTTAGGTAAGTTCAGAGCTGAAGAGCAAGTATTATAGCCCATCGTGTCTTTTGGGGGTGGGGGGGGGAGTTGAATTTAATTCCTGAAAGTAGAATTATCAATTCTACTTTTTAAAATTGATTGCAGTGAGTTAACACATTTGCTGGTAAGTTAGCTTACAGAGAAGTGTGAGAGTTCCGGGTTCCAGCTTTCCCTCCTTCTTCCCTTTGCGGTTTACCACCTTTTCCCAGGACTTTAAGTTGGTTAAGCTTTTTCCCCAGGAGACTGGGTATACATGTGTGCAAGTGAGTGTGCTGCTTTAGATGCACAAGTATGTGACTTGCACAGTCAGAGTCAAGATTAGATATTTGCCCTGGCCAGGCCGCTCAGTTGGTTAGAGCATTGTCCTGATACGCCAAGGTTGCGAGTTCGATCCCCGGTCAGGGCACATACAAGAAACAACCAACGAACGCGTCAGTTAAGTGGAACAGCAAATGGATGTTTTTCTCTCCTCTTTCTCTCTAAAATTAATTTAAAGTTTTTTATTTTAAAAAGATTAGATATTCTTCTCATGAAAGACACATAATGATGACCTGGCACACACAGGTAGCTACTTCTAAAGTTGTTAGTTGAATTTAAAAATCACTTTGCTAGATGATTGGTTAAAGATGTGGTGCATCTACAATGGAACAGCACTCAGTCATAAGAAAAGATGAAATGGTGCCATGTGCGACAACGCGGATGGACCTCGAGAGCATCACGCTAAGTGAAATATGTCAGTCAGAAAAAATTAAGAACTGTATGATTTCACTCATGTGTGGGATATAAAACCGAAAGCAACAAATGAACAAACAAGAAAGACAAACAAACAAAAACTCATAGACACAGACGACAGTATGGTGGCTGCCAGAGGGAAGCAGGGATTAGAAAAGGGTAAGGGGGTCAAGTATCTGGTGATGGAATATGATTTTACGTCGCGTAGTGGGCGCACAGGGCACTATATAGATCACGTTTCATAGAAATGTGCATTTGAAGGCTGTCTAATCTTATTAACCAATGTCACCCCAATAAATTTAATTGGAAAAAAAACACTTGGAGAAGTATCAAAGAACTGAACAAGGTGTGTTGATTGTTATGTAGTTCTAATGGGCATGGTAGTGGATTACTCTTTATTAAACTATCTTTTCTTCTCCCCTGAAAGACTCAGAGCTGAAATGAATTCGCAGGGGCAGATGCAGATTGTGTAGAGCTGTTCACTTAGACAATTTCAGAAGCTCTCTTTAAGAAAAGGAATAAAAAATAGAAATATAAAACCTGTTGGCCCCCTCCCCGAGCTGGGACAAGACCTGTGACCTGAAGCTGAAGTTTGGTGAGCTTCACAGTGAATTGGTCCCAGAGTTTTTGTCCTTGTTGAGATAACTAGAAATATGAGCACCAGAGACCCATAATTATCTGCAGCAGTAGGAGTGAGGTGCTCCGAAAACGCATATTTCTAAATTTTCTCAGTATAAAAATTCTATAGCTCCTTAATTATCAAGCATCGTCTCCCACAATATTAAATAGATAGTGTATCCGAAGTGGGTTGTAATAAACCCAACCTTATTACAGTACATGGAAGTAGGTATCTTTTTTTAATTGCATTTATTGGGGTGACATTGGTTAATAAAATTATACAGGCTTCAGGGGCACAATTCTACAACACCTCATCTGTATATTATATTGTGTGTTCACACCCCAATTCAAGTCTCCTTCCATCACCACCGATCCCCCTTTACCCTCTTCTACCTGCCCCAGCCCCCTTACCTCTGGTGATCACTATACTGTTTTTTGTCTATGAATTTTATTTATTTTTGTTTTGTTTTGTTTTTTGCTTAATCCCTTCACCTTTTTCATCCAGCTCCGCAGCCCTCCTCCCCCCGACAGCTGTCAGCCTGCTCTCTATCTATGAGTCTGTCTCTTGTTTGTTAGTTCATTTTGTTCATTAGATTCTACATATGAGTGAAATAATATGGTATTTGTCTTTCTCTGACTGGTTTATTTCACTGAGCATAAAAACATGCAGGTTCATCCATGCTGTCGCAAAAGGTAAGATTTCGTTCTCTTTTATGACCAAGTACTATTCCATTGTGTCACTTTTTTTTTAAATCCTCACTGGAGGATATGTTTATTGATTTTAGAGGAAGAGAGGCAGAGAGAGAGAGAGAGAGAGAGAGAGAGAGAGAGAGAGAAATACATTGGTGAAAGAGAAACATTGATCAATTGCTCTGGTACATAACACAGCTGGGGACCAGCCTGCAACCCAGGCATGTGCCGTGGCTGGGGATCGAACCTGTGACCTTGCAGGTCCACAGGATGACACTCCAACCCACTGAGCCACAGCAGGCAGTGTATCCTCTGTACCTCTTTAAGAGGACGTGGCCATGGAGGGCTTCCTTTGGAGAAATTCCTCCCACCAACCGTCTGGTGTCACAGCCTTTGAAATGATCGACACACCTCGTTTTTAAATTATTTATTCATTTTTAGAGAGAGAGAAAGGAGGGGGAGAGACAGAAAAACATCAATTTGTTGTTTCATTTATTGACACATTCATCGGTTGTTTCTTATATGTACCCTGACCGGGGATCGAACCCGCAACCTTGGCGTATCGGAAGGATGCTCTAACCAACTGAGCTACCTGGCCAGGGCTCTGTACCAATTTTTAAATGAGGTCTTAATCGTCCAGGTCTACATGGACAGGTGCTCAGCAGAGCCCCCTGTGGGGCTGTCCCTCTGGCTTGGGGCGCCGCCAGAGCTGGGACTCTCTGGGCTTGTCTTTCTGCTGTGAAGGTAACATTGGTTCTCACAAAGCTGAGGTGCACAGCTGCTCTGTGCACCTCAGAATTTTACGTTTCTGCTGCCCAGGGTGTGGCCCCAGATCCACTGGCCTGTTAGTGTCAGAAGCCACCAGACTGCAAAGTTGGCCGCTGTGACCAGGTGGTTTTTCTCAAAACCCTAACATCCACTCACCGGTGAATAATTGCATTGGTCCTTCCGAAGGCGAAATGGAGCCTAACACAACTGAGCCCGCGTGTTTTTGGTTACAAAGAGAACTAAGATAGCTTCTGATTAAACGATATAAATTATACTTGTATTTGTGTATCACAGTCATCTGTATAAATACAGTTTTTCAAATACAGTATTTCATCACCATAATCTCAGTGAGAAATAATTTGAGGCTAAGAATTAGTAGAAAAACCTCACAGCTTGGTACAAGTACAAAGCACACAGGAGGTACCTCCCAGCCACGTCGGACGGGTTCACCCATGGTGAGGCTACCCAGAAACTGGAGGCGGTGAAGGCATTTATTTTTCTGTAATGATGGTTAATAAATGTGATTAATGACGCTAACCTATCTGCCTATCACCATTGCTTCTCGGGCTTTGCCTATAACCTTCCCAACAGCCCCAACAGGGGTGTCCAACCTTTGGTGTCTCTGGACCACACTGGAAGAAGAATTGTCTTGGGCCACACATTCACTAATGAAAATTGATGAGCAAAAAAAAAAAAGGTTTTAAGTAAATTTACGATTCTGTGTTGGGCCTCATTCATAGCCATCCTGGGCCGCAGGCTGAATACCCCTACGGATGGTTCTGGGCCCATCTGGCCTCACGGAGGTCACACCCCTGGAAAGTGACAGAGCTGGGCTTTGGGGCTGGCCACGTGACCCTGTGCTCCCTGCGGTCTAGGCGGTAGCCCACTATCATCCACCGCCACCCACAGCATCCTGGTGGGAGGGAACGTGGGAGAAGGAATTAGTAAATGCATCGGTCTCATAAGCTAAGAGGTCACGCGAGCAGAAACTGGAAAGACTGGAGCGCTCACAACAACATCTCCCTGCCCAGGGGTTCCCAGAGCGTGCGTTGCTGGGCCTGGCCCCGCGTCCTCACCCAAGAGCAGCTGTGACACCTGCTGACTGTCCCCGTCCCTGGATCCTTCCCACCCATTTCCTGGTGGGGACACCGACTGACACCTGCGTTTTGCAGGCCCACTCAAAACAATCAACTGGAGTGCCAAGCGGCCCCCCAGGCAAAGCATTTCAGCTTTGCAAATCCATTTGGAAGCCAAAAATAATAATGCAGCTACATTAAACCTGGCGGTCGAATGGGGAGAACACCTGGTTGTGTAGCGCCGGCCTGGCATTTCCTGATTTATTTGTGAACTCCCATGAGCCCATTGCCATATTCAGATTTCAGTAGTCCCCAGGGGCCCCTAATGTTATGTTTAAAGAGAATCTTAACCTATTCTGACGTCGTCGGTCTCCGTGCACCCCCCACCCGCAGCGCCCCCCAGTGGTGGGCAGCCGTACATAGAAACAGTCGCCAGGTTCTCAGTTTCCCCTCTACTGTGAAGGTCCCGCCGGGTGGGGAGGGAGCGTGTGTCAGAGGTGAGGCCCGCTCTTCTCCGCTCTCCCGCCGAGCTCTGCGGTCTGCAAATTTTTCCTGCGGGACGTGGAGTGTGAGGATACGCGCCTCTGAGGAGGTGCTAAGAATCAGGAGAGCATCACAGCCGGGTGCCTAGCAACTAGGAACCTGCCCTGGAGAGTCCGATGGGAACCAGGGTCAGCGAAGGGCCACCGACACAACCGCGTGCAGAGGCGGCCGGCTGGGGCTCTGTCGGGGCTCCCGGGAGCGCTGACCCGTTGCACCTGCACTGCCCGCTGGCCTCTGCGACATCGTGGTTTTCAGGTCACGTGGCAGGAGCACCATGGGTCTGAGACAGCAACGAGGTGAGAGAACTTCTCTCCGTTTGGAGTCTGGAAGACACAGGAGTGATCTCATTGGTGGCCGCAGATGCATCGGGAGAAAAGAGCGGACCCTTTGGGCCTGGGCCACAGGGTCACGTGGCCTTGCTTCCTGGAGCTTTCTTCACGTTCTGAGAGTCCTGTCTCCAGGGAAAACAAGGCAGGGGAGCGGCTTACCTTCGCACCGAGAAGTACGCCATCCCTGCCGTCCCCGCACGTGTGACCTCATGTCAGGCCAACAGGCCCTGGTCACGTCACTCGCCGGCGTGTCCCCTACTCCACGTGGCTTCGGATTATCCAATATGGACTCTTTGCACAACAAGAACCATTGCCAGTGACTACAGGAGAATGGCAACATAGGGCCTTTACACGTTTTTGGAGACTAAACTTTGTTCTGTGGCGGAAGAGATCTCACTCACACTACTATCGAAAGGGTTCAACAAAATGACATCGAAGGCGCAGGACCTGGTCAGTTGCCCCAGAGGACGATGAGAATCGATAGTCTGACTAAAACCATTAGCCCTCGAGTTCGGCAGACGTGTCCCCAGCGGCTTACGTACACCCCGTCTGAGGGCAGGGGAGTGTGCGTTCCTCTGTCCTCAGAAGCTCCGCCCAGCTAGGCCACCTCTTTGAGCTCAGGGCCGGACCAGGTCCTTATCATTGTAAACCCCATTTTCTCTTCCCCTTGCCTCGTAAGCCCGGTAGTAAGAATCGTTTCCTCGCTCGCTGCACCGCACTAATGACCTTGCCCCCTCCAGCCCTACACGCCTTCGTAGCCCCTCAGGTCCTTCCCAGAGTCACTCTTCTTCCTGGAAGTTTCCCATCCGGACACGCAGTGGTTGATGTGACACTCCGGGTGGATTTTCGTTCCTGCCAACCTCCACCAAGAGCGCAGTCTCTCCTGCCTCCCTGCACCACACCCCACCCCGCCCCGTCTCAGATCCGCTCTGTCTGTGCACCTGCTGAGGCCGCGTGGCGCCCGGCGGGGAGGACACGTATCCGCGTCCCGCCCCGAGGCATGGCCTGCTGCCCAGCGACACACCCTATGCTCTATGGCCGTTGCGATCAACCACTAATAACCAACCCTTTTCTTTTTTTTTTTTTTAACCTCTTCACGCTGTGGGAGAGACTACGAAGGGAAAGTGGACAGTGAGGAATAGGGCGGCGCCGCTGCGGTCGCTCACCCCTGTGTTTCGTTTTCAGGGATAACCACCGTTCTCACCATGACGACCATCAACACGCACCTTCGCGAGACGTTGCCCAAAATCCCCTACGTCAAAGCCATCGACATGTACCTCATGGGATGCTTCGTCTTCGTGTTCCTGGCCCTCCTGGAGTACGCCTTTGTCAACTACATTTTCTTTGGAAGAGGCCCCCAGAGGCAGAAGAAGCTGGCAGAGAAGACAGCCAAGGCCAAGAACGACCGTTCAAAGAGTGAAAGCAACCGGGTAGGCCCCCCACCATCTTGACCACCCACCCGCTCCTGTCACAGACCCCACCCTGACCCCAGGGCTCATCCATCACCGCAGTCACTTGCATGACCTTGAGCAGGTGATGTGTGGGCGTATTGATCATACCCTGAAAGGTTGCTGAATTTTTAAAAAAAATAATTTGTTAGATCCTCACCTGGGGATCCATTTATTGACTTGAGCGAGAGACATCGATGTGAGAAGGAAACATCCACCAGTTCCTTCCCATATGCTCCCCAAACGAGGGTCGAACCCACAACCTAGGTGTGTGCCCTGACCAGGAATCGAACCCACAACCTAATGGTGTACAGGAGGAAGCTCCATCTAACTGAGCCCCCCGGCCAGGGCAAGTCACCGAGTTTGATATAAAACCAAAATTACTGCAGAAACTGGAGAGACCAGAGCTTCCCAGCTTCCTGTCAAAAGAACGGGGCACATAGATGCTGAAATGAATGAAACTCGGAGGTGGTGCCATGACAAATCTGATGACCCAGCATGGCGCTTTTCTTTGGCCAGTGAGGGCAGACCCCTTTTTTGTCCATCCCCCTGCTGGTGTAGTCCCCTGATTTGAGGTCCTTAATACAAGGCAGGAGCAGTGCCCCGCCCTGGGGCTGTCACAGACTGACCCCGACCCTGGCACCTGCTCGATGTCAGTCAGGGTCAGGCGGACCTGAACAGCAGTGGCCAAAGAGGGAGCGCTGCTTTCAGATGTCCCTGGGCCACACGCCCCCGAGGAGGCATAAATTAGGTCCACCCCCTCCATCCCAGCTCAGCAAGCTCTTACATCCTTCCAGTTACAACGCAACTTTGCCATTAGATGTCATTCCAGTGTACTTTTTAATAAGAGCAATATGTTTTTGCAATTATAGACAATATTTTAGTGAAAGCCCATTATCGTTTCTATATCATTTTTGCCTTGGTCTTTCTACCCCTTACATCCCAAAAAGTCCTCAGAAATATATTTCCAGCCCTGACCGCTGTGGCTCAGTTGGTTGGAGCGTCATCCCGTAACCAAAGGGTTGTGGGTTCAGTTCCCGGTCAGGGCACTTACCTACGTTTCAGGTTTGATCCCCGGTCCAGGAGTGCAGAAGGCAACCAATGGATACTTCTCTCTCACACTGAGGTTTTTCTCTCTCCCTTCCTCTCTCTCTAAAAATAACATAAATAAAACCTTTTTTAAAGAAGGAAAAAGTTAGACTTCATCACACCATTATTGTTTCTGCCACACAGACACACAATGCTATTTTTCCAAATTTCCTCATAATGTAAATTACAAACTTGTTTCCGTCTAAGTGAGATAGTTTAGAACCGTCAAATTGTGCTAAAGAAATACCTTTTTGGGTGTGAAGCATACAATTTTAAACAAAACCCCCAAATCTCTAATATCCACAGAGAAAATTAATGGAATGTAGAAAGGATATATTATAAGTCAGATCTAGCAAAAAATTTCAGTTCGTTCATGATCCATTTTCATTGTTTGTTCTTCTGAAAATGTGTTTCTGTTTTCCGAGCTGTTTTGTTAAAGCCTTACGTGTTCGCATTCTTTTTTTTCTGCAATTGTAGATTAGTTGTGAAGGTTTGAAGTCAACCTACAAGTGCATGTTTATTTATTTACTTATTTATTTGCTAATGCATGTTTACCAGTTTTATTACTTTTTTATTTTTCGCAAGAGAAAAATAACCTAATTTAACACACACGTAAGTATGGGAACCTGACTATATGACAGTGTCAGAGCCCCCCACATGCAGGAGACATTCAGAGATAGAAATGATGATTGGAGTATATGACCTCCTGAGCTAAGATGACGTCATGCACCCTGAGCTAAGATGACGTCATGCACCTTGGGAGCTTCAAAGGGCCTTTGCCGGATGATAAGAACTGACTTGAGTGAAATGAAGTTTGCCCTGCCCTATAGATAGGTTCTCTCTGATAATCACCCACTGTGGGCAAGGCCCCTAATTCAAGTTCTTCTAGGGGCACAACTTTCTCTTCAGCCTGTGGCTCAAGCTGCTTTTAGCCCAAAACGCTGTGCACACCACAGATGCGTATTCCAGAAACTTCAATGCATATGCCATGCTTTTAAAGGCCAACAGACCAAACTGTGGCTGACCTACCAGACCTAAGAATTTAGTGATAATTTTAATGTAGCAATGAGCTCCCCGCCCCCCCAAAAAAAGTTCATATCACAGGATGTGGACGAATGAAAGGAAAATGAGAAAACAAATCACAAATTTTATGCAAAACCGAATTGGCACCGTGGACTGGCCGACACCTTCGTGGGCTCTTCATAACTGTCATCACTCATTCATTTTCAGTGAGATCCCTCAGGACAGTTTGTCCACAAGACTTGGGGGGTCCCCTTGTGTTACAGATGAGAGCCCTGAGCCTAGGGGCGGGGGAGGCTGCACTTCCCCTGATCTGTGGGACACTTAGGTGACAGCAGGGACTTGAACTGTCGACTGTCTTTCCTGAGACTGTGTGTCACTTATGAGGGATGTCAGCCATTAGAGGCTCCGCAAGCCACCAGTGAGGGGTCTGTGCCACCAACAGCCACCTCTGGGACTCTGACCTTATAGCAGGTGGTTGTACAATATTCAAACTTGGGCGTTGATTCAGGGATGCTCGAAATCATCACACAGTCCATTCCTTTCTCCTCAGACCAGCGGTGCTATGTACATCTTGACCTTCATTTATTTGTTCTTAACCTCTATTTGTCCCTTGTTGTCTCTATACCCAAGAGCTAGTTCGGTTGCAGGTGCGGTCACCGGCCTTGTGATATTTCACAAGGTGACCAGCTGGTATTTGAATTTCATCAAGTGGCAGAAAGGCATCGTTCTTGCAAGCTTGGCATTAGCCTCTTACTAAGGAACCAGATGCCACTCCCCAAATGACAAATGCCTTCTTATTTCTCCTAAAACTAGAGGGTTTTACTTACGTAGAAGCTTGGAGGTAAGTAGAGAATGAGCTCTCTACTGTGTTTTTTGGGAAAAACAAAAATACCTCAGTGATATATTTTGCATGGGATGTTCTTTGAATTTAAATGTTTACACCTGTCAAGGTTATGGCGCAGAAAGAAAACCTATGTTGAAATCGATGATTCCAATTATAGTAGCTTTGAGAGAAGCTCTTCAAACTAAGCATTCATGAAATGCTTTAAAATTTTTTAAACTACAAGTCATCTGTCATTCTATACAGAGCCTTTCAGTTTTATATTCCACCCACAATCACTTCTGTTAGTTTCAATGTTTAAATTCCAGCCCTAGCCCAGTAGCTCAGTTGGTTAGAGCATCTTGCCAATATGGCAAGGTTGCAGGTTCGATCCCCAGTCAGGGCACATGTAAGACTCCCCAATGAACACATCAGTAAGTGACACAACAAATTGATGTCTCTCCCTCTCTCTAAGAAAATAAGTCAATAATTTTTTTAAATTTAAATTCTAGATGGTAGGAAAAGATTGGTATACATATTTTTGATCTGCATTTGGGGTTCCCCTGCTTTAAGCTACACATGTATTTTCAACTGCACAGGTGATGGGTTCCCCAAACCACCCCCCACCCCTCATCGCTCAAGGGTCAACAGTATCCGTTTAAAATATTTGCCTTCCAAGAGTTAACAGATTTTAATAACCCTTTAACCCATTCAGGAAAACAATACCTTTCCATAATTGTGATGGACACTCTCTACACATTGATTCTTATTTAAATAAAACTCTAAGTCAAAAGGGACCAAACGCATTTACAGTAATGTCTTACTAATTTGATATATATTCTAGTTCCTTTCAGTACTGCTCTGTTCATTTCAAGGGTTCACCCACTCTGAAATAAGAGCGATGTAAATTGTACTGGTCCCTGAATCAACCAATGAATGTCTAAGTGGAACAACAAAGCAATCTCTCTCTCTCTCTCTCTCCCTCTCTCTCTCCCCCACTTCTCTCTCTCTCTGTCTCCCTCTCTCCCTCTCTCCCTCTCTCTTACTCTCACTCTCTCCATTTCTCTTCTCTCTCTAAATCAATCAACGAAAACTTTTTAAAGGTAGCCGTAAATATCCAAGGTGCCAGGGACACTCTGATTTTGCACATTATTGACGAATAGGCAGGGAATTGGTTTGGCTTTCCTCAGACTAAGTTTCCTTCCAGAGAGCTCAGGGCACACACTTGGATTCCCCACCCCGGTCAGTCCTTTCCCAAAAGCATAACACGGGCCACAGGGGACTGGGGAAGACAGGACATAGATTCATACAAATGGGCCACTAAGAGTCAAAAAACCAATTTAACGCTCATTTGCCTTCCTCTTTTATGCTTTCTTGACTCTCCTTGGGCACTTCCTGGAGTCACCAACCACATGCATTATGACGTCTTTGCTGTGGAGGCTCTCTTCCCAGAATCCCTTTCACCTTTGCCCACATCTTCCCTCCTTCAAGACCTAAGACAGATGTTCCTCTTATACTGTCCTTGCTTTTTCTTTGCTATTGGCTCCCATTCTGCCTCTGTCACTCCCTACTCCCACCAGTTGGTTTCGCCCCTGTTTTCCCAGCTTCCATGGGATGTACCCCGCTTGTGGGATGGCAGGTCACATTCCACACAGCCACCACACCACTGTGACTGGACAGCACCCGAGGCTTTGCAGCTAGAATTGGACACCCTGAGGCTCGGACATGTCAATGTCCACGGGGACGTGTGTCTACGAATGAGGGGAATTTGTCACCAGTTCAGTTCCATTGATGGGGTGATGGGCACTTTCCTCGTGGGAAGTGAAAAAACTCCTCTTTTTCAAGCCAGGGGAAACTGAGTCATTAGAACCTTCGATGATCATCTCGATAAACATGTCACAAAATACTCCCCTCTCTTCCTTTAAGGAAAGACATTTCTTTATTTGGGCTTTGGCTGTACAAAGTTATTTATCATAATCACCTAGATTTTGATACAAGCTTTTCATATGACATTTTTGATAGCTACGAAGGATGGTATTGTAGGTATGTTTTTTTTAAATGTGTTTAAAGGGCAATATGCAGGTTTTTAACTCTTTTTAAATCCTCACCCAAGGATGTGTTTATTGATCTTAGACAGAGAGGCAGCAAGGGTTGGGGGAGAGAAACATCAATCAGTTGCGTCCCGTACGCACCCCGACTGGGAATCGAACCCACAACGTTTTGGTGTATGGATGATGCCCCAACCAACCGAGTCACCTGGGCAAGGTGCAACATGCAGATTTTTAGAAATGTATTTGCTGATTATTTGAAGCTGTGTCCTGCTAGACATCTCGAGGGCAAGGACCTTCTCTTGAGCCTGTGCCGCCCCTCACATAGCTCAGGGCGCGGCACGGAGTCCGTGTGCAGGTGTGAGCAATCCAGAAGAAGGATCCAGATCCTTCGAGGGCGTGTCTTCAGTGAGGCATTCCACTTTCCTAAACGGACAACGGGCTTTTCACCTCATGGTTTTGTCGTGTCTAAAACGTTACTCAGAATGTAGAGAAGATTTGTTTTCTGAGCTAAATATTTTTGGGTTTTTTACCCTCAGGAAAACAGCTTCATTCTTCCAAGTTTGTAGTTAGTGTGTAATAAATCACTTATCGGAAAGAATAAATTTGACATTACTGCTCTAAAAAAAGCATCTTCCGCCCTGGCCGGTGTGGCTCAGTGGGTTATATGTCATCCAGCAAGACGAAAGGTCAGCAGTTCGATTCCTGGTCAGGGCACATGCCTAGGTTGTGAGGTTCTGTCCCCAGTCAGGGTGCATAGGAGAAGGAACCAATCGATATTTCTCTCTCACATCAACGCTTCCCTCTCTTTCTCCCTCCCTCCCCCTCTCTCTAAAATCAATAAAAAATCTTCAAAATTTTTTTCTAGAAAAAACATCTCCTACCTTTGGTTATTCTCAGACTCAACTTCACATAAATGTTCTTTTAAACACGTTAGCTTACTATTTAGGTAGATCTGGCAATAACCTAATCAAGTGTCTGGTGGGGCACCGCACGTACTCACTGCAGTGCTGGAACAAACTCAGTTACCCGGACCCCCTGTCCGACCCCATCGCCAGGAAAAGAAGCAGCACGTGAGTGGCCATCTTAGTCACTTACCAGCCCGTTCACTGCCGTGTGGAGCAAAGACCATGGAAGGTGACGGAGAGGAGATGGGTAGGAGCGTCTCTGCTCTAGAGCCCGGCTTTCAGTTGTCCTTTGCATGAAGGCCAGCTCAGCTCTCCTCCCTGCTGCGTCGGGGACAAACCGCCCACAGCTTCCCAAGAAGCTGGGCGGGCCTTTCCCCCGTGTCCCCGGCCATGTCAGCCACCCCTCGCTTTACCTGGTTGGCTCCTGTTCCCACATCCTCTTCCTACGAGGAGACTCCCAGGCCATGGGGTGCCTCACTGATCCTGAAAGCAGTTACCCGGGGACATGCTCATTGATTTCAGAGAGAGGGGAATGGGGCGAGAGAGAGAGAGGGAGAGAGAGAGAGACATCAATGTGAGAGAGAAACAGATCGGTTGCCTCTCGGACGTGCCACGCCCAGGGATCAAACCTGCAGCCCAGGCACACGCCCTGTCTGGGAATCAAACCCGCAACGTTTTGGCGCACAGGACGCTGCTCCAAGCAACTGAGCCACCCGGCCGGGGCTAGACCCATGATCTCAATTACATTTGCCAAGTCCCTTCTGTATGTAAGGGGTGACACACTCTCGGGTTCTGTGAACTAAAGGGTAGCATCCTGACCACCACGACCTCCTTCTCCAGGCTTAACTGAGTGACCTCCAATGGCCTTGTCAAACCACAGGGACATCTGAGAGTCTTTTCTGGTGCCCTTTGCGCCAGAGCCTGTGTGGCCCCTCCATGTTTGCAGCCCTTCCTGGGCCTGGGCCACATTGGTGTCCACGGGCCACCCCACCTGTGGTCCTAGGTAAGGGCACAGGCTCCGACTCTTCTCAGTCTGGACCCTTCTGTCCCCGCCGTGCCACCTGCACATCTAGCTCGAAGCCTTGAATCGGAGTAAAGAGCGTACAGAGATGGGAAGGCACGAATTAACGTGGCAATGAATGATTCCCCCACAAAATAACTAATTTTGTGGAATGTTCGTGGAGGAATGTTAGCTGTAGACACCTAACCTAGTTCTAGAAAAAGTAGGCTTTCCACAGACAATGGTAGGACAAGTAAAATGGGTCTCTAAGCAAAGGAATGGAAGACCAATGGGGAAACCCAGGACCGGCTGCAGCACGGTGAGCACCCAGGGGACCAGGGAATGGGCCCTGAGACCCCAAGAGGGGTTGCAGCTGCTTTGGGTGCCCTGACCGATGCGGCTCAATGGGTTGAGTGTCGTCCCACAACAGGAAATATCGCCAGTTCCATCTTTAGGGCTCATACAGGAGGCAACGGATCCATGTTTCTCTCTCACATCGATGTTTCTCTCCCTCTCTTTCCCCCTCCCTTCCCCTCTCTCTAAAATAAATGATTTTTCTTTTTAAGCTGTTCAGAAGGGAGGTTACATACACATTCCAGATAGGACTCCGCTAAGGACTCAGAGCATCGGGGCTGCTTCGTTGAAAGTTCAGTAACGGACCAACAAATAAAGGGACTATTGGTATCATCGTGAAAGGTCTATAGCTATATTTAGCACAGAAAGAAATGTTTTGTTTTCAAGTTTGGCTCAAATAGGAGACTTCAGTCTGTCCTAAATATAACCATGACCAGGAGATCGTGCGGGGAGGTGGGGAGGGCGTCTGAATCTTCCCCACCAGAGTGTCCTGCCACCTCAGGAGGCGTCACTAGTTTCTGCTCTAAAATGTGGATATTTTTATATCATCAGAAAAGGGGAAAAGCCGACTTCCAAAAAAAAAAAAAAAAACCCCAGGAGAATCGTTTCTATTCAGCTTTCAGTTGTGAAAAATGGTTGTAACTCCAAAGTTCATTCTCCTCAGTAAGGATGTGCATCCATAATGAGAAATTTCCATTTGAAAAAGCTTCCCCACCCCTTCTTTGGTCTAATCCCCTATGTGAGAACTTTTAAATTAGGGAAATAAACTCTCTAAACTGCAGCTAAACCCCAAAGTGGCATTTCCCACTAAAATAGGGTACGGGCTCGGACAAGCACACAGATTCTCAGAATCTTCGACCGCAGGATTTGCATACATGTCCGCCCTGGCTTTGCGTATGCAAATTAGATGTGTCAGCAGGTCGGCTCACGGCGGCACGTTTTCTTCCCGTCAGGTGGATGCTCACGGGAACATCCTGCTAACATCCCTGGAGGTTCACAACGAAATGAACGAGGTGGCGGGCAGCGTGGGTGAGACCAGGAATTCAGCAATATCCTTTGACAACTCAGGAATCCAGTACAGGAAACAGAGCATGCCTCGAGAGGGGCACGGGCGGCACTTCGGGGACAGGAGCCTCCCGCACAAGAAGACCCACCTGCGGAGGAGGTCTTCACAGCTCAAAATCAAAATCCCCGACCTAACCGATGTGAATGCCATAGACCGGTGGTCCCGGATCGTGTTCCCGTTCACGTTCTCTCTTTTCAACTTGGTTTACTGGCTGTACTATGTTAACTGAGTGACTGTACTTGATTTTTCAAAGACTTCATTGAACACCGAGTGGAGTATTACTTTGCCTGTCCAGTTTTTATACCTGTTCACACACAGACACACACGCACACACACGCATATATACATACGCAATTGTATATATATGTGAACTTTCTCAGCATATATATAAAATACACGTGTATATGAGGATGTATGTGTATATGTTTTGACACACACGTGTAAGTGCCCACGTGTGGGGAAAACAGATACCCATACATACATGTTGCAGCCATGGACAAATCTAACAGAGGACGCATATTCAAGAAAGTCATGGTTCTTTTTTTTCTTTTTTAATTGAAAGGGACAAGCATTGTCGAAACATTATGCCTTGAGAATGAGGGCGTGAAACATACTATCATCCCAAGCTGTGTCCTTTATTGTCATAAGTCAGCTGTTTTCGTTTCAGAACCAGAAAGACACTCTCAGTCTTCAGAAACTCATACAATGCTGTTGATAGTTTAAAATGAATCACCCACTCCATACCCTCTCTTTCAGTTCACTAAGCGAAGGCTTTTCAGCTTTCTCGGCGATGGGGTTTCTTTCATTGGACGTGTTTTTCGGCGCCGGCTTTGCGCGTGAGGCGATACGCTCGCCTGCTGTCTTAAACGCAGCGAGAGCCCACGTTGACATCTGAACAGCCATCTTGGGGAAAACCGCTCGGGCACAGGTGGCTCCTCGTCGTAAGTACTCTCCTGTACAGTGTAATGTCGTGCGAATGCGGAGTGGATCAGCTCGTCTGTCCTGTGGGGACTCAGTGGCGGCGCGCGGTTGGCGTTTCTGTCTCTGAAAACTCGCCCCGCGCCGCCTATACAGATTCCCAGGCCTGACATTTCACGGGAAGCATCGACGTCTCAGGTTATTTGTTCCTTTAAGGCGAAAAACCATCTAGAATGACCTTGTCTTTACGTTGCCAGTCACTCTTTATAAATAACATTGTATGTTAATATAAAATATATTTGCATAATATGCATATGTCTGTATATTTACCAGATTTTGGTTTTTATACTCGCTATCACGACAGCATGCGATGTCCTCTTTTTCTGTGATGTGACTCCTTTCTGTCATCTAGAATTCCGATTGAAGCTAAGACACTTCTGTTCAATGTCAGAAACCAAGAAACATCCTCATGCCTTCATTTCTGCATCTGACACGTGTCCTAAGCACATCCAACCCCTCCTGGTCCTACTGGGACACGGCAGGAGGGTGACCAGTCCTTACACACATCACTCGCTGACCCATGACGTTCTCTTGAGGCAAAGGACCGCAACCCGGCCACACACACACTTTTCTTTCCTTCCGATCCACAGCCTCATCCGTATTTGGACTTTTTAAAGCTCGTTGAAACATGACAAGGTGCACCGGTTTCATAGACTTAACTTACTATTTAGATGAGCTCTTTCTAAAGAAACAAAAAAGAGATGATATATTTTTTGTAAACAATATTTCTACCACAGGCATCCATAAACTGAAATGACTACGGTTGTGCAAACATGTCACAGTGAAGCTAAGCATTTGGAGAGGAAAAAGAAACAGCAAAATATTCTGAAAAGAACCGCTAAATTAACCCCCAGCTGCCAGTTACACTTTACCCTCTGTTCTGTCCGGTGACCAGAATCTCACCCAGTTCTCTGAGAGCTGGGACTCGTGCTCTCCACGGAGACAGAGGGACCACCTTTCCAAGGATGGGCGTGGGGTGGGCTCTCCCCGTGAGCTGACCATCACTCGGTTTGCCTTCGGGGGCCATAACAACCTTTAATTTGTAGGGTCCATAAAAGCCCCAAGCCCACCATCAGTGAAACGTAGTCCACAAAGTCTCATGCTGGAAGCAAGGACCGATTTTCATAAAACCCTTCCCCAACCTTCCTTCCTACCTTTCTTCAACATCTCCCCTCCCCACCCTCCACCACCCCAAATCCTGCTCTCTGGTTTGTTTTGATCTAGAGACTAGCCAGTGATTTCTTGGTCTCTGGCTTTTCTCAGACAATTTTTCCCCCCATGAGTAACATTGGGGGAGCTTAAAAGTTAACCAGATTGGGCAAAACCTTGTAAGTGGCCTTATCATTGTTAACACGTTAAAGAAACAAAGACATTTGTGAAGCCCTTACCCCTTTCAGTACTTCAGGTATCTTTTTCTGTCTCCAGTAATTCAAGGAGCGAGCTCTATGTGCAGAGGAGAAACCCCAAAATGCAAAGGAACGTGGACAAAACGCAGTCGATGGTCGATTTCAGTGTACACTTTATACTCTGCAGAACTGGGACATTCATTCTTTCTGGCAGAAAAGTGATTCAAACCATTTCTGATGCATAGTCAAGGTACCCAAACAGTGGAAGCAGACACCCCATGGGGCTCGGAAGAGCTGCAGGGTCTACTCCCCAAGGGTTTCTGGATATAAATTTGCATGGTATAATTATAATAGCTTTTCAGCTTTTTATATGCTTTTGCCACCAAGACTGAGACCCACCACTTTGTAGACACTGCAATGAAGTTAACATAATAGCTGTACTATAAATAGTGTTTATAATTACACACACACACACAAATCCATACATATATTCTGTACAAACAAACAACCTTTTTAAGATCCTTGGGTATGTGTTGGCTTTACTCCATTGAAGAAGAAAATGACTTCTCTTCTAATAAAGTTATTTTATAGCTTCTCCATTTTTTAAAGTTGTGAGAAACCCTGAGAAGCCGAACTCTGGCAGCTTTGGCAGGAGAGGGTCGCATTTGGTTCTCTGTTGTCACCCCGACCTCTCGTTACAACGCAGTAGTTGCTGGAGCCAGTGAGCGAGCCGGACCAAGACTTCTGCACCCGGACCTTTGACACGACTATCGGGGGGAGGGGGTGCTGGCGGTACCCACGCCCAGAGCTCTCAAGTAAGGAGAGACAAACTGAATTCCGCAGAGAATGCTATTTCTTCCTCAACCACTGAACGTAATAAAAAGTTAATTTTCCAAGCTAGTCCTGTCTTTCCAAAATGCTTCCCAGGGGGCTCCAAATGGACAGGAGAATCTCGTCACGAGGATTTGTTAAGGCCCATGTTCAGCTACCCTTGAGATCGTTCAAGGGCCTGACTCCATAAATCCCCACAGACAAAGACTGATCAGGTCGGGTCATCTGTAAAACAGTGTTTCTCTCGCTCACCGACCCCAGGACTGTAGAGAGGTCTCGCTGCTGATCCCTTGAGATATTCATTTCCCTCTGAACCTGAGATGGCACTAGAAAAGAGATCACGAGCGTATCCCTTCGGGTTTGACAATTACAACTATACTCACAGTATCGTGGGTTTTCGATGTCAGCGCCTAGAACTTTCGACATGTTCAGTCACTCACATCGCAGGTGTCCCTCCCCCATCCAGTTCTGGGGTTAGTATGTTCACTGAGGAGCCCCTCACGGTGGGGTTTGGGATCGGTTTCTAAGGGGACAGGCGCTGTGCGGCTGTAGGAGTCCGTTGTCAGCATCTGGGGACACAATGCCATTGGGGTTGGTCTCACAACAGTGTATTCTAAGAAAGCGAAGGGACCCAACTTTGAATCTCCTGGCTTGAGAGAATAAACCACCCCATAACTCTTACTTTAACCCTCCACCTGAAAACCAGTCCGTGTTATGAAAGTCAAACGGAACAATTGGCGACATGGTTTGTTTACTCGTGGCGCTGGCCCCGGCTCTCGGCTCGGGGACCCATGGGTCAGAGTGGCATTGAGCCGTGAGGCAAAGAGCTGCCCAGGCGGGCTAAATTTTCCCAGGTCACTAGCTAGTGAGCCTTGGATTGATTACCTCTTCTCTACCATGTTGAAAGGTGCCATGTTGTCCTGAAACAGTCAATTGCCCACACCTGGGTAAACAGCGACCTCCCCAAACCGGCTCCCACACCACGCCTTCCCCTAAGGCCAGCCCCAGTCCCACATTCTGTCACCCTTGTCCTGTATCTCTACTTCACAAGTCAGTGAGTATGTTCAAGGTAAGTACAGGATTATTCTAGAAGGAGCAGGCAATGGCTGTCACGGTCGATGCCCATGTTGATCTCATCTCATTGTAAAGATACAACCCAATTTTGCTTAAGCACATTGATGTAATTTTTTGGTATTATTTGACATGAAAAAAAAACAGCAAAATTGAGTGATAGATACAGTATGAAACTTGTTGAATGAATTCAAATTTATTAAAAAAGGACTAACTGGCTTAAATG
>PVJD01011704.1:0-44514 GCA_004026545.1 Mormoops blainvillei | reverse complement strand
CTGACCTATATCCACTGGACCTAATCCCACCTAATGATTCATTTGCCTAAAAATTATGTTATAGTCACCACAGGAGAATGGCCTGAGAGTGGTTGAATTCTGTGAGTCATCTTTTATTTTTTACCACTTTTGAGCAAATCAAGAACCCTTGGTCAATTTGTCCAAAAGCAAGGCTTTCTGCCTTCATTTGAAGCCAGAGAATTAATGTCAAAGTCCTTAGTGAAAAAGGGGGTCCTGCCCTGGCTGATGTGGCCTGGCGGATTGAGTGCCGGACTGTGAACTGAAAGCTTGCTGGTTCAATTACCAGTCAGGGCACAGGCCTGGGTTGCAGGCCAGGTCCCCACTAGGGGTCGTGCAAGAGGCAACCAGCTGATGTAACTCTCATGCCTGCGACATTGTTTCTATGGAGAAACAGCAATTACACCAGTTCACCTTACCCCCAGGCACCTTCGTTTGCCTCCCGCCTGCTCTCCTGTCTCCCAGACAGGAGGGACAGGGTGTGACAGTGGAGTCCCCCCGAGGCAGACGGCGCCAGAGCTGGCCTGGCTGCTTAACATTCCCCTGCAGCCTCTGCAACTCCTTGCCTCTTTTGCCCAGGTATAGCCATACCTGGGTTTTACCTCCTGGAAACCAGCCCAAAACCCCCTTAATCTGTGTCCCCTCCACACTCTCACCGCCAACACCATCCTCAAGGGATGAGCACAGAGCGTGTGCCAGTTTGCTCCATGAATCCACTTAAATAACAAACTAAGTAAAACAAGCAGGAAAAACTGTTCTAAAGGGACAGACTTAATGAATTACACATGATACACTGTCATTAGAACTCTTTAAAACTTAAATGTTTTTGACATTGTAAAAATCAAACAGGTTTTCTTACACAGACTGACTTTTTTGTCTCAAAAGAGTTCAAAAGAACAACAAACAGATCTCGAAGGTGGCTAAAACCATCCCCCCATGTTTAAAATGTTTCTTTGGTGTAAATGCAAGGAGCATCGAACGCACAGCTAACTGCCGTGCTCTGGAGGGAGCACTGGGCGTGCGCTGGGGGCCCTGCGGTGCCAGCAGCTGCTTCACAGGTGTGATATGAACTGTCCTTCGCACCTCTCAGCAGGCCAGCCTCCCTGGACACCCACCTCACTGAATGAAGTTCCATGCCCCCAGTGCCCTCTCTCGCGCCACCACACACCCCACCTTCCGCCTGCACCTCACTTGCCCTGCTCTCACCAGGGTGACGTTCTTCTTCTTCTCAGCAGAGGACACGGGCCACCAGGACGTGCTGGGCTCCCGCGGCTCACGAGGCTCCTGACGCACTGGTTGCTCCAGCTCTCGACGCCTCCTGTCCCTGCTGTCCACATCCTGGGTATGGGAAGGGGTCCCAGTGAGTGTCCCTCCAAACATAACAATCCTGAGATGGCATCTCCTCCCCACCGCCTTCCTCCCGGCCCCCACCCGCCCACGGAGCCCAGCCCCATGAGGCCCTTCCCAAAGTCTAACGCCCTCCACCCTGCTTCAGCAGCCCTGCCCACACTGCCTAAGCCTCACCAGGTGGAGGATGTTGGGCCTGGGGGAACAAAGCCCCTTCTGCCCAGGCCCCTGCCCGCCCTCCAACTCCACCCGCATGGGGTACAGCAGCCACTTCCCGTTGGCAATCTCGTGGGGCCACATGATGTTGAGGAACGCAGAGCCAAGGGTGTTGAGTGACTGGCCCTGGTTGGAGACCTGTGGACACAGAGAATGTGAAGGGAGGGAGATCAGGATCTGCACGGCTCTAAGTCCACAGATCTGGAGAGGACAGGTCTGAGGGGAAAGCCTCAGGAAGCACAGTTTTAACAAAGACCCAGGATCCTAGACCCCGCCAGGCACCATTCTCCACCTGTCTCAAACCCAGGAAAACCTGGAGGTCTCACTGGGAGGTGGGGGGAATCCCCAACGAAGCCAGAGCGGAGCTCTGGGAGAGACATCAGCCCACTCACCCTGTTCCCACCCCCCCAGCCAAGGCCCCAGACAGAGAAGCTTCCCTGGGCTCACATAGCCTCCCCAGACCAGCAGGTGAGATATTCAGTCAGAGGTGACCAGGAAATGGTCAGTTGAGGGCCCTGCACAAATACCTGCCCATAGCCAAGGTCCAGGAGTAGGGGGAAGCCTTGAACTCGCCATACAGCAGAAGAGCCCCATCCCTTGAGACATGTCTCAGCCTCTCTTCCGCACCAAGAAGGGAGGGGGGACCGTGAGGGACCACATACCAAGACACTTACCGTGACCTCATACTTGACCTTGCTGCCCACATCCCGCTCAGACCGCATGGCACTTTCACCCCGCACGACGCCAGAGAAGAAGAGCTGCTGGGGAATGGCCACCCTAGAGAAGAGGGGTCAAAATGGGGACTGATGAGGCCTGGGACCTGATGGAGGGTCAGGAGGCAGAGCGTAGGCCTGGGCTTGGGAGTGGCAGAGCTCACCCCTCCAGCGCAGGTCCCCCCAGGGCAGGGCTTACCCTGTGATGGACAGCGGCAGCTCAATGAAGACACGGGCCCGGGCAGAGACTGGGTGTAGCTCCTGCTCGCTGATCCTGGTGTGTGGGCAAAGGCAGGAGTGGGCAGCAGGCACAGGCAACGCCTCAAAGGGTCAGCCCCTTCTAGGTGGACATCAATTCCACTGTCCCCAACCTTATCCCGCCCCAGCCCCACCAGGCTTACGTGGCCAACAGCAGCTCCACCTCCAGTTCTGTGGTCTCGATGGTGATCCCTGAGGTGCTGAGGATGAGGTAGAAGGTGATCTAGGCCAAGGGTGGAGTGAGATTAGAGTCAAGGGAGGTCAGGGGCTTGAGGAGGTTAGAGGTCACTCAGACAGGGATAAGGGCAGATGTGCCAACCTGGGCACCTCTCTTCATGGGGTTCCCTAGCTCACACTCGACATGGGAGGCATTCTCATTGGACACGCACAGTGGCTTCTCCTGGAGTGGGGAGAGATGGAGAGGTCAGTCTGGGTTACTGGAGACCCCCAAGACCAGGACCCCCTGCCCAGGTCCTCACCGCAGGGTCCAGAGCCCGCACTCCAGAGTAGTGCAGAGAGGCAGGGAGGCTGACCAGGAGCTGTGCTTCATGGGCATCGTCCCCATCAGCCTGGGGTTGTGCTGGGTCCGAGGGCAGATTAGTAACGTTCAGCTCCAGGCCGATGAATGGCTGCCCACTCAATGCAAACAGGGCTGTTGTCCCATCGGCATCCCTGAAGGGTCAGATCCCACTCACTCTAAGCTCAGAACACCTGCCCCTGCCCCGCCCATTCCCGCCTCTCCACCCTGGTCCCCAGTGAATGCCACTGGCCTCCACTCCCTGAGCCTCTGCTGCCACCAGCCCAAGCCTCAGGCCTTCCCCATGTTCCAGACATCCAGACTGGGAGTCAGGGGACCTCCATTCTGGTCCCAGCTCCACCACTCACTTTCCTTGGGCAAGTAACTTAACCTCTCTAGGCCCCTGTTCTCCTTATGAAGTGGGACTAATAATTCCTACCTCACAGGGCTGTGAAGCCTAAACACTGCGATGTACTTAAATTGCACATTATTATATGTATGGCAAAGGATTGTTATTCCTTGCCAGGCGAGCCCCTGTGGCGCCGGCACTGACCCCCATCTGCAGTCTTCTGAATTTCCAGCAGGTCCTCCCCAGCCTTCCATCCTCCTCTGCAGGCCCTGCCCCTCCCTCTGCCTGGCCCTCCCGAGGAGCTTCCTTCCATTCCTTGAACTCCTGCCTGCCCACCCCACCTGCTCCCTCGCCCCCTCTCACATGGGCAGAGGCTGGAACTCCATGTCGCTGACCCGGGCACAGAAGCGGGCATGGACCAGCTGCAGGTTGCTCTGACAGATCTTATCTTCGCCACAGCCTTGCTTCAGGAAGTGGATCTGGGGAGAGATTTGAGGAGAGGGTCACAGTCACTTAACCACTCTGAGCTGTGTCTTCGCCAGGAAAATGATGGGAGTGTTATGATGCTGCGACAGAGGCTGGCAGGCTGGTCCGCAGCAAGACCACACTTCCCCGGCCTTCCTTGCATGTAACTGAGCTTCAGATTCAGAAGGTGGAGAGGAAGCGGAACACCACTTCCAGGCTGACCATGAGAACCACATCAGGAGCTTCATGCTCCCCTCTCCCAGGTGAACAGGGTACACATGGCCTTAGGACCAAGGAGGCCACATTTAAAGATGGCAGACCCCCATCAGCCTGGGCCCCTGAGTGACCACATGGAATCAAGGAGCACTTTACCCTCTGACTAGGAACACATGGTCCTTTGGGCCATTTGGGGCCTAGTTGTTACAGCACCTAGAGATATGAGGCACTAGTAGAGATACAAGTGAAAGAACTTTGCAAGCTGCGAATGAGTGTCACTGGTGAGGCGTTATGATCATCGCTCCTCCCGGCTCCTTCTTCTGGGCTACACCAGAGCCATGCTCACCTCTGCCCGATGGGTGCTGGGCTGGTAGACATTGAGAATGGGGGCTACTGGGAGCAGCCCCTGGCCAGGAACCTGTCGCCGGAGCCGAGAGGTCTGGAGACTATAGGAAAGGGTCACCACAATGGCCCGCAGCTTGTCTTTAACGTTCTCCTGGAAAGGGGAAAGATGGAAGGAATGCAAGAACAATCCTCGGGCCCCAGCCAGACCTAGGACGAATTCTGAAATCTGGAAAGAAGTTTAGGGAGATGAAGGAGAGAAGTGGAGAACTGAGCAAAGAGAAGGGAGAGCAACTGAGGTGGAGAGGGGAAGAGACCCAGGATTTAGGGCTTCGAGAACCAGACGTGACCGTGGACCCTGCCCTCTGCATCTCCAGGGAGTACAGAACTTGACAGGGGACATAAGAGGGCAACAGCTGAGGAGGGCAGCCGGTAACGGAAGTTTCCCAAAAGTCAAAACCTCAGAATGAGGCGTGAGTGTGTCAGGGAAGGAGCTAAGAGGAATCAAGGAAGAGATCATGCAATGACAATGACCATCAGAGGCCAAGGGGTCAGTGTCCACCTGTAACTGAAACATGGTGTCTTCACAGACTTGGTCATGCTGGTGTTTCAGCCACACGGTGCCTAAGGCCTGGTGCTTAGGGTCATCCGGGCCATGGCTCAGGAAGGTCACCCGGGGAACCTGGCCCCGGAGCCTGCGGTCTGTGTCCCCATCTAACACATAATCCAGGGCTGTGGCATGCGGGGAGAGGAGAGGAAACAGTGAGCTGGGCGACGGCTTCAATCTGACCCTGTTCCCAGGGGCCCTTCTTTCCACCTCGGGCGCTTCCTTCTCCCCTGAAACCCAACAGGGTAGGAGATGGGAAGGGGGCCCCACTCACCCACAGCAGGGCTGTAGCTGCTGGGGGTTGCAATGTAGCTGAAACAGACGCTCAGGTTCACACTGTGGAGGGGCAAAGAGGAGCTCGTGAGTGAGGCAAGGCGCATGGGCCACGGCCCCAACCCCACCCTGCCCGCTTCTGACCCAACCTCCGCCCTCGTGCCAAATGAGGCAAGGAAATGGAGACGGCGGAGAGAGGCCTAGAGGGCCTGGGCTTCCCCACCCGGCCTCGCTCCCCGTGGATTCCCCCTCACCAGACCGAGTGGCCACCAGCACAGTTGGGCTGTTCTAGGTCAATGATTCGTGGAGCAATGGAGACCTCATGGGAGACATGGAGGACGGGTCTGGCCCTGGGAAATGGAGAGTTAAGGGCACAGAAAAACAGAAGAACGTGAGGCTGAGAAATTGTGGGGGGGTGGGGGGGCAGACTCTTCAGCATCAGATTTTGCACGAGTGGGGCTCACAGACTCGGGAAGGGGGAAGGCAAAGGAGAGGCAGGGGCTCACCTGAAGAGCACAGCAGTGTCGGCCAGGGAGCCCACCAGCAGGTCAGGGTAATGGTTCCCATCCATGTCCAGGCCGCCCGACAGAGAGTAGCCAAAGCTCTTCACGCTCGCGGCCTCGCCCTCCAGCACCTGCAGGACCTGCCTGTCAGTTCCCCGCTCCCACCACTCAGATCCCTGCCTCTTCCCCTGCCCTCTGCCGCTACGCCCCCTTATTGCACCATACCCACTCCCTCATCCCAACAAGCCCCCTCACCTGGGAAGGTTTGACAACAACCCCCAGGCTGCTCCCGTGGTAGATAAAGACTTTCCCATCCCCATCAAAGGGAGCACCCACCGCGAAATCTGTGGGTGAGGAGAAACGGCAGTCAGGCCGTGAGGCCCTCGGTGACAAGGTCCAGGCCCCAACTTGCCCTCCGCCGCCCAGCTCCATATCATATATGTGCCACTTTGCTGAGAGGTCACTGAGCCCTGCGCGCCTTACACATCCCATTTTAATAGCTACTCCCTGCGGGGTAGTACCAGCTCAGAAAGATTAGGTCACTTGCCCAAGGCCGTAAAGCTGGTAAATGGTAAAGTTCAAGTTGCTCCTCTCCCTGAGCCCTCAAAAGACCTCCCCTTGGCCTCCGAAGCCCTTCCCTGTCCCTGTCCCTGCCCCTCCCTCTCCTGAGCCTGTCCAGTTCCCAGTCACACCTGGGAAGCCATCTTGGTTGAGGTCCCCGAGGATGGCCAGACTGATCCCAAACATGGAGTTGGGGGAGCCGAAGAGCCGAAGAGGGGAGACCCCAGCCCAGTGACCGCCCTGGTTCATGTACACATACACAGCACCCCCCAGCTCTTTTTGGCGCTCAAAGAAGTAGGGAGCACCCACTATCAGGTCTGCCCACCTAGGGAGAAAGAAAGACAGTCAGTGTGGGGTCCTGCCCAACCAGGGAAGCCAGGAGGAGATGCCAGAGGCCCCTCAGACTTCCTGGGCCCAGCTCCCCCCAGTTCCGCCCCCCTCTGCCCGCTCATCTGCTCACCCATCGTTGTTGAGATCAGCCACAGCCAGTGAGTAGCCAAAGCCGGAGGTCAGGCGCTCACCAGAGAGCAGAAATTCGGGCACCAGGCGACTGGCACTGTCTTTGCGCAGAATGACCACAGCCCCCTTGTGGTTGGCGCGGGGGGCCCCTGCCACAAAGCTCAGCTCCTCTGCACGCACCAGACCCTTCCCCGAGTCGATGGAGAAACCTGGGCAGGGGCGGCCTCCCAGTGAGCGCTCTCCACAGGGCTCAGGGGCCACTGATGTCACAGCCCCCGCCTGCCCCTCCTCACAGGTCAGGAGCCAAAGATGTAGGCACCCTCCAAGTTATCACCACCACAGCTGGACTTCCTCTCCCCCTACGGAGGCCTGGCAGCCCCCACACCCAGAGACCAGGGTTTGGTACAAGTAGTTCAATGAGGTCAGCCTTAGGGACTGGGGAGGAAAGAGGAAGGCGATGGCTGACAAGCCAGACCCGGGGCAGGAGTGAGCACGCGTGCGGGAGCTGGGGCAGGGCCCCACCTCTACAACTCCCAGAGGGCCGCTCTCCCCGCTACACACCCCGGCGGCCCCTGTCCTACCCAGTGCGCTGTCTTTCCCCCCACTTCCACCATCCCACCATCCTTGCAGGGAGAAAAAGGCTTCACATGGATGGGGGGAGACAAGAGGGAGTGGGGAAGAGCTTGATTCACCCAAGTTTCCCCCAGGCCTCATTTCCTCCTTCTCTGCAGTAGGATGCAGGTAAGACAATGAGAGGGACTTACCAACACAGCTAGACTTTTCTCCAGCATGTGCCCACCATCCATCCCTGAGAAAATGTCCCCCTAGAGGTCTGGCCTCCGTCCTTCCCAGCATGGTCTCCGCCCACTTGTTTCTTTCTCCATGGAGACCCCTGTTCACAGCCCCTGGGTTCTCTCCCTTGGGACCTTTTCTTCTCAGGCCTGGTCACTGGGCCTAGCTTGCCTCTGGGTGTGTGTTGGGGGTGGGGCAGAGCAGGAGTAGAGGGGAAGCCAGGCCAAGCCCCCAGGGCCCCGGAGGACGTGGGTGGGCGCTTACAAACCTAAGTAGCTATTCAGGGCCAAGTCTCCGGCCGGTCCTGGGAGCCGGTCAGCAGGATCCAAAGTTTTATACACCAGCTGGTCAGGGTCTGAGCTATCAATGTTGGTCACAAAGAGCAACCCTGTGGGGGTCGGGGGTAGGGAGGAGAGAGACACCAGGGAAAGGACATCCAGAGGAGGGGTCACGGAGTGGAGAAAGAGAACCAGACACAGAGGCAAGAAGAAGAGGAAGAGAGAGGGAGAGAATATGAACGAGACAGAGTCCAAGGGATGAGAACAGAGACGGAAAGACAGAGACGGGGACGGAAGGGTGGGAGCGTGGAGAGGGAGGACAAGAGAGAGGAGCAGAGGGTTAGAGTGACTCTGGGCCAGGAAGGGTCCCTACCAAAGTAGCTGTTGGCAGGGACTGGGATGAGGTGGGGGTCCTGCTCCTTCTCACCCCCCGCCTCGTAGGGCCCGTCGTCCAGGTGGGCCAGGTCCGCCGAGCCCTGCGCACAGAGCTCCACCCTGGCAGTGCCTGCAAGGACAAACCTGTTAGTGGCCGGGGCAGGGAGCAAGAAGCACCCTTTAGTCCGGATGCTAGCTGGACAGTCACACAGGGAAGCCACTCCTTTCCAGCCCCATCTCTACCCCCTCCCAAGCTTCTGGGGTCCCACAGACTTGGCGCACACTCACCGAGTGTCAGCTCAGCCAGCAGCAGCATGTGGAGACGGGAATGGGAGTGATGAGGTGTGTGCTGGGGTGTTGGTAGGGAGGACCAGCCGTGCGTGTGGGGCTCATGCCAGCATGTTGAGGAACACTCGGCCATGCGAAGGAGAGGAGATACCTCCATTCGTGCGTATGCTGGCATGATGGGGGTGGGAGGCATGGCAGTGCCCCAGGACTACATGGCAGTGAACATGTGGGCATGCTTGGCCACGTGCTGCCCTCTGAGATAAGAGGACGGTTTGGTGCCCTTCTCCCCACCCAGAGGAGTGACTCACCCTTCCAGTTATAGGTTCCCGGGGCCCCAAAGAGGAGGTAGTGGCTGTCGGGGGAGAAGGCAGCGGCCGCTCCCTGCTGGCAGAACCCAAATTGCTCATGGCCCTGGGGACGCCCCTCACAGAACTTCCACTCGCCACCGTCCAAGTCATCGTGCATGGCCAGGTCCTGGCTTAGCACAAAGCAACGGCCAATCACATCCCTCGTCTCCAGGATTTGGTCCACTCGCTGCCTCGCCTCATATCTGTGTGCACAGGTCTGCAGGAAGAAGGGATGAGGAACCATTCCACTGCGTGAGTCAGGGACCTGCTAGAGCCACGCTGCCCACATGCAGGCATCTGGCAGATGCTGGTTCATGTGCACATACCACGTACACACACAAGAAGCCCCTATGCTGGCATCGCTTGAGCATCACCAGCAGCCCAGTGGTAGGTAGGTGGATTCACAACCCACTATCCCATCAGCACCCATCCCCTCGCCCTGGCAGGAAGAAGTCCATGTTCCACATTCTGTCTGGGCACACGCAGGCATAACTAAGCCAGCACACACAACCCTTGTGCCTCCATGATCACACCAAATGACAAGTTTGGTCCTGTCTCTGGCCCTTTATGTCATCGCCTCATCTGCAAAGAGCTTTGTCCCCTCTCCACTCTCCAAGGATCGCTTGTTCTTGAAAGCCCGACTCAAATTACCCCACCCTCAGGCATCCTTTCCCTCCACTCTCCCTTCAGACTTCGACAGGTTGAGGACTACATCGCACACTTCACGTTGACCATACTCTGCCCCATAGGGACTTGTATTAATAATTCTGTAGTTGTGCACATTAGTGAGATGATACAGAGACAGAGACACACAGAGGAAAGGAGAGGATGAGAATCTCCACGTAGGCCGTAGGCTGCTTGAGCCGTGGACCAAGCTTTTCCCTGTCTTTACATCTCCTCTCTCAGTAGCTAGCACAATGCCTGATGCTTAAAAGGCTCTCAGTGAGAGTTTGACAAATGGATGGATGGATGAATGTTTAGATGGTTTAAATTTATAAGGACAGGGATATCCTAATAAATTTACACTCCAGATCTTACACTTTTTTGCATTTCCTTTAGGTCCTGGGAATCAGACCATCATACCAAATGCCCAACCTGTGTTCTGTAAGCACGTCTGCACATAGGCACACACCTCCACACACGCACGCACACACACACCACCCCGGCGTGCAGTCACAGTAGTGGTACTCACCACAATTTTGCCTCCGGGCCCCTGGCTCCGCACACTAACTCCCAGCCACTGGTTCTCCTTGCTCTCCTTCTGCACATCAGCTGGAGACAGGACACTGGGAGTTAGGGGAGGGACAAGGAGGCCAGGCTCTCTCCTCCCATCCTCATGTGCTACCTCCTCCCCACAATCCCACCAGGCCCATACCTCCCTGGTCAATGTCCACTCTGTAGCAGTCGGTCTCCTCCAGGCTCAGCGGGCAAGCGAAGAGGCCTCCGGTGCGGTTCGCCTGCTGCCCAGGCAGGGCCAGGGCCTGCGGAGCACCCACCAGGAGCCTATACGATGGGGCAGGGGCAGAAGTTAGCAGCCAAAATGCTCCCCCTCCCCAGAGCTTCCCAGGCCTGATGACTTAGTACCAAGCAGAGTGTTGAAGGGCTACGGACAGGAGCCAAAAGTCAGTTTCCCAAGTCCTGACAAGAGCAGGTTAACATACTTGGCCATGCAATCATCACATTACATATGCACATACTATCTGGGTAAGAGGTCACATGCATAGTAGATACACACACATACACACACATATATGGCAACCCAAAGAGCCCGGCCAGCACTGCTAGTTTGAAAGAACCGCCTGTCCCAGCACCTGTTCCTGACCAGGCCTTTCCTACCCACTCCCTGGCCCCATCCGCAAGCTCTGCCCCGCTCCCAGTCCTATTTAAACCTTCTCAGAAATGCCAAGAATGCTGGGAGCAGAAGTAACAGGGGCCCAGACTGGCACCACGAGGCAGCCCAGGAATCAGCTTTGAAGACAGAGCAAGAGCCTAGATATAGGCCTGCTTCTCCCATCCCTTCAATGGGAACCTGTCAAAGACCCCACCCTCAGCAAACCTGCCAGCCCAGGAATCTATCAGTCACTCCAGCTAATAGCAATGTGAGGACAAATATCTCATCTGATCTCCAATGTTCCCTCTATTCTCCCTTCACTTCCTGAATCCCCTTTCCCATCCTTCCTTCTCCTCCCCACAGCTGCGAATTTCCCATTCCTCTCACCCCACCCCACTCCCGCCCCCTCCCAGTCTTCTCTCCTACCTCCCCCTCAGACGCTTTCCCAGCTACAACTTTCTTGGCAGGACAATTTTCCATAATCACAGCCAAGGCTTCTTCGCTGAGAGAGGACTATGCTGGGAATGGAGGCTGCCTGGGTCCCTTGAGGCTGAACACTCAGGCCAGGGGTGGAGGAGAGGGTGAGATGAGGTGATTGTCACCCAGCTGGCTACAAGGGTTCTCTTTTTGAAGAATGAGAGGCTCAAAAGTGGCAGCAGGGCAAACGTCAAGGCCTCTCTCCCACACTATTTTCCTCCATCCTCCTTCCTGAGGGAGAGGCCCAAAGCTGTGTGGGGCAATACTGCAGACAGGCATCTGTGGGGCACTGTGCCATTTCTGTTGGTGCCGGGGGAGGGGAGGGCACAGAGCCATTCTCCCTTCCCACAACTCCTCCTCATCTCTGCCCAGCTGTCATTCCATGTCAGAGCCAGTGTCAAGAGAGAGGGAAGGGGTGGGGGGAGTAGTGGTAGGGAAGAGAGCGTGGCATGCATTCGGCATTTGTTAACAACTATTTATTGAAAACCTGCCTGCCAAGCCCTGTGTCAGGCACTGGTGAGACAAGGAAGGAATATTCATTCACCACCTACTCTGGGTCAGGTCCTAGGCTAAATGCCAGGGACATGAGGAACTAACGTCTGTCACTCTACCTAGGTGCCGGGGCTAGGCAAGTTACACGCGTTATCTCAGTCCTCACAACAATCCCATGTAAGGTTCCTTTTCTGGCCTTTCAAAAGAGGATGCTCAGGGATGTGAAATAGTATGCTGGAATTCAAATGCACATCTGCCTAATTCCAATACCCATGCCTTTTCCACCACGCCCAGTGACAGGCCATCTCCACAACACGGAGACCCCTCCAGCAAAGGGTGGCTCAGTTGGTTGGAGCATCGTCCCAACACCAAAAGATTGTGGGTTCGATTTCCTGTCACATACCTAGGTTGCAGGTTCCATCCCCAGTCAGGGTAGATATGGGAAGCAACCTATCGATGTTTCCCTCTCTTTCTCCCTCTCTCCCTCTCTCCCTCTCTTCTTCTCTCTCTCTCTCTCTCCCCTCCTCAGCTCTCTCTAAAATCAATAAACATATCCTCAGATGAGGATTTTAAAAAAGAGAGAGAGCCCTGGCTGGTGTGGCTCAGTGGATTGAGTGCTGGTCTGTGACCCAAAGGGTCACAGGTTCAATTCCCAATCAGGGCACATGCCCGGGTTACAGGCCAGGTCCCCAGTTGGGGGCGCATGAGAGGCAACCACACACTGATGTTTCTCTCCCTCTCTTTCTCCCTCCCTTCCCCTCTCTCTAAAAATAAATAAATAAAACCTTTTTTAAAATAAATAAAGACCACAATAAACTAAAAAAAGAGAGAGAGAGAGAGACAGAGAAAGAAACTGGGCAGCATGGCCAATCTTCAGACAAGTCTGCAGTAATGCCAACACAGAGATAGCCATCTCTTAGAGAAGGGGAGCTCTTTTACGCACCTTTGTGCTTGCCCCATAGGAGGCTGAACCACACTTCATGGGGACTCCCAGAGACAGCCAGTGTCTCGGATGGTCAGTGCATACATAGCTAAGCACCAGGAGAAGCTAACAGTCAGTGTTCAATGTTCACATCTCCTCCGGAGGTCAAGAGGAGAGAAGAGAGGGGAGGAGAGGAGTCTACATGGAGGAAAGAAGTTCAGCACATGAATCCACCCAGTCCCACCCTTGGTGAACAAACCAGCCCATCCTTCCTGGTACAAGAGTTCCCACACACAGCCTCTCTGGTCCCTCCACCTCTGCCCCAGCCACACACTTCTTCCTGGCTTTATCCCACAATCCCTAGAACTCCAAGGCTCTGGACAGAACAGTAGCCACAGCTGCAGCCACTGCAGAGAGAAAAGCAAAAACATATTGGCAGCTGGGGGCAGAGGGGCTCCCTGGGGGCTGGGCTAAGTGAAGGTGAAAGAGAAGCCCACGACCACCACACCTCTTAGTTCTCTGCTCACTCCAGGCTCCAGCCCAAATCCAGCCCTCTCTGACTGTCTCTTCTGGGTGGCCTTCTGCAAAGAGTGCTGGGTCTGAATGAAGGCTGGCTCAGCTTGGGAGTGCTCTAGCCAAGCCTTTGGATCTGGGCTTGGTGTAAGGCACTAAAGCTATCCCCTAGCTCTGTGGA
Source organism: Mormoops blainvillei (assembly GCA_004026545.1). Taxonomy (NCBI): domain Eukaryota; kingdom Metazoa; phylum Chordata; class Mammalia; order Chiroptera; family Mormoopidae; genus Mormoops; species Mormoops blainvillei. The sequence goes on along the minus strand of PVJD01011704.1, from coordinate 31,174 downwards.
TCCCAATACAGGAATTACAGCACTCGCTAAGGGCCCTGCACTGTTCTAAGCATTTTACGCTAGAAAAGGAGACCCGGAACTCCAAAGCTAGGGATAAGCAAGGTACTTAAGTCTCCCGCAGGCCAAAAGGCAGCAGAGCGCCCCCTGCTGGAGCAAAACCCTGGGTGAGGCAGTCAGGCCCCTGGGGGAATGCCCTCAGCTTGACTCCGGGAGACAGAACCAGGGGCCACCTTCAGAGATGAGGGGGAAATGAGAAGAGACCAAGCTATTAAAAATAACCTAGAATTTGCCTGGAAATAGCTCAGAGAGTTCAGCATGTCCTAAAAAGGCCTCCAGTTCTGGAACTCTGGCAGATGGGGGCAGGGGGAAGGGAGACAGATGAGGGAGGAAGCAGACAGAAGGCTAAAGAAGAGATGAAGTCAGTTGCTTTCTATCTTTTCCAAACTTTGGTGGGACCACGGACCCTGCTCCTTGATGACAGAGGTAATGAAAGAAAAAAGATCAGGGCCAGCCGCCGCCCTCCACCGTCCCTGAGCAGGAAAAGAGAAATGAGCTCTCGTCACTACCCTCTGCCCCCAGGCCACGAGTAGCAGGGAGAACACAGTCCCTGTGGATGGCATTGATCCCAGTAATGGACACTTAGTGTGGCTTAGGCTCGGCCTCGGAGAGAAAAGCCCTTTGGCAGGAGGGGATGGGAAGCTCTCTTCCCTTCTTGTCTCTCCTTTTTAAATCATACGTGTGGCTAGATTGAACAGTACAGGAAACATGACAGTCACAGGCCCCTCACAGGCATGTCCTTCTTCTCCTACGGGTCCTGCGTGGATTAGAAAATAACCAGAACTGTCTTCTGCCTCCCACTCCTCCCTGCCTTGCCCTGATGCTGAGGTTCCTGGAGCTGGAAATTTCCTGAGGATGAGGAAGGGAAACAGCCTGGCCAGCATCCTTCCCAGACGTCGCTCTGTCTCACTGCTGTTACAACTTTCAGGGACCCTGTTTTCTGCCACTCTCTACAGCTAAAACACCGAGTGCAGGTTGCCAGACCCTGCCAGCCTCTCTCCCGGCTTTCCCGTGAACTCGAGCCACGGAAGTGGCAGGTCTCTCCTGCTGCCCCGATTCCACGCTAGGGCAATGCATTAGCAGGAAGTTATTTCTTAAGCCTACCCTCTACCCCTCCCACGGTACCTTTAGCCTCTGTCCACTCCCTCTCTTCCTGTCCTAAGAAGAGACAACATGCTCAGTCCTCCCTGAGGGAATTCGGCCCTCGGAAGGAGGGGAGCCACACACCCTGGGACTGGAGCAAGGATGCAAGTTGGGGGAAAGGGGGGGAGCAAACGAAGATAGTCCCTGCCAAGACAAGAACCTTGCTCTCCAACTCATCCCCAAAGCAAGAGCCTGGGTCTCGGGGTTTGAGGGTACCCTCCAGACCGGAGATAGATGGGTCATGGCTCCAGACTGGATATCTGTGGACGGCCGAGTCTTAGTGGGGTTCGAAGGCTGAGAGATGAGGCAGGGGTGGGGAATCCGTGGCTCCGGCACGAGGACTCTGGGAGGGCGCGGTGACTCACCAGCTCTGGGGTCGTGGCTGTAACTGCCGGTGCAGAGCCACAGAGAAGCCGAAGAGGCTCCCTGGCTCGCCTTCCTTGCGCAGGGCGCCCATCACATCCAGATTGAAGGCGACAGCCCGTGGGGAAAGCAGTCCCGCTAGTAGGGTGCCAAGAAGGTAACAAATCCCCGGGAGCCCCCGAGGACCGCGGCCCAGAGTCCTGGCCATGGGCGAACCCCGCGCGCGCTCCCCGCGAGCGCAAGGGAACTCGGTAGCGCCCCGAACACCAGGTCTCTCAGGCGGGTGCTGGGTCTCGAGTCCCGCTGGTCTTCAAGGGTCTCCCAATCTTTCACCGCTCCACCACCCCAAGCACGCTGGCGGGACTGCTGAGGGCTCTGCATCCACTGGGGCTCCCGCCTCGGCCTCGGGACAACGCCCCGCCCCGCCCTCGGCCCGCCCCCCAGCTCCGCGGCAGGTGGAGGCCGCAGACTTGCGCGCGGAGGGATGCCCAGGCGCTCCGCCCAGGCTGGGGACCTGGCCTCGCTCCCAGGTCCCTCAGCCCCGCCCCAGCTCCGCCCCACTGAGCTCAGCACTCTGTTCTCCCCTCACTCCTGCAGGAGTCCGCGAGGGGTGAAGGCGATGCCTAGGAATGGGGAACTAGAGAGGGACCGAAAACAGGGTAAGAGATGAGGAATGGATGAGGCTAAAAGAGTCTGGGAAGAGAGATAGGCAGACAGAGAGGAAGGAAAGGGGAACCATCTCGAGCCTGGGTCCCATGTGGTCCCTTAGCGCTCCCTTCTGCACTTGGTCACAGGGAGCACTTCTCATGCCGTTCGAATCAAACCGCTTCCCACGTCTTCCCATACAACCCCCGAGAGCCTGGCAGTGACACACCTTCTGCATTCAAGGGAAGAGAGGGAAAGACTGACAAGAAGAGAGAAAAATTCAGCAGGCCTGGGGAGAGGAGCAAAGGAAGCAGGTAGAAAGAAAACAGTAAAAGACAATAGATGGAAAAAGAAGGGCAAGAGTTTGGGCAACAAGAGATAGGGGAAAACAAGAAAAAAGACTGAGAGTGAGAGAGGCAGAAGAACATAAGCTGGAAGCAAGGGAGTGCCAAAGGAAGGCAAAGATGAGAGATTGGACCCAAGAGGCAGGCGGATGGGAAGGATGTCCCCAGCTTCCAGACCCTTTCCAGGACTGTGCATTTCCCACCCTCCAAAGGGGAAAGGATTGGAGGGGGCAGAGTCCCGGGCTGGCCCAGGAAGGAGCTGGGTGGGGCTTCCCAGAGATCTCTCCAGGGAGACCTGCAGGCCTGTCCCTCCTGCTCTCCCTTCCCCCCAGGCTGAGACAGAATCAAAGGGCAGGGCCGGGGGGGGGGGGGGGGGGGGGGGGACATTTTCCAACTCTCTGCTATTTATAACTCCAATCCAGAAATGGGGCGTGGAGGAGAGATAGGAAATAATTTGGCGCAACTGGAACCTCGCTTGCTCCCACCTTCCCTTCTTGGTTGTCTTTCTTACTGGGAGTTGGTCTTGTGTGTATCCATCTGTCCATCTTTTCTCTCTCCTCTCCTCTCTTTTCCACTTTTCTTCTCTCTCTCTCTCTCTCTCTCTCTCTCTCTCTCTCTCTCTCTCTCCCCCTCTCCACCCCCCACCCCGTCTCTGGTTTTGTCTCATCCCAAACTCTACGTTTTCCCTCTTCTTGCAATCTTCCTCAGACTATTTCTCAATGCGTCTACTGTTTTCTCTGCCCCACAAATACTGTCATATTTTTTAGATTCTGTCTTCTCCCTTCCCCTCTCTCTAAAAATAAATAAATAAAATCTAAAATAAAAAACAAAAACAAATAAACAGGTAGACTCTCACTCTGCTGGCCCTTCAACAATCCTTGCCCTGGGTAAATTACTATACATTGAAGCTTTGGGCCTCCGTTTTTACAACACTGTGCTTGTGGCCATCCCCTCCAGGGGACTAGGCAACCTTTAAACAGGTGGTACTAAGGAAATACAAGTGCTGCCAGCAGGCTGGCCCTGGGATCCTACTGCTATTACCCCCCAGGTATACTCTCCCCATCCCTTTTCTATTTCGGAGCCACAGACAATAGAGAAGAGCTGATATGAGAATGCAGAATAGTAAAATCGAGAGAGGACCCGGGGCTTCTGACTCCGAGCTCAGACCTACAGCCAGGGCCAGAATGCCTTTAGAGCCTTCCTCTCGGCCCCTGCAGCTTCTGCCTCCCTCCAGCTGCACTCCACTGGCTCCTGCTAAACCCAAGGCTGAAATCAGATGCCAAGAATCTGCTTCTGACCTCCTCTGCCCAAATAGTTGAGAAGTCACCTCACTGCCACAGGAGGAAGGAGAAGGAAAAGAGAGAGAGAAAGGCTGCCCAAAATTAGCCTGCCTATAAATAGTGCGGCGAGGGTTGGCGGGAACATGCAAGAGGTCTAGAGCAGCCCAGTAAGTTTAGTCACGTAGATTTTCTCTAAAGGAGAAGTGAGACCAGATTGTTGGAATGGAAAGCGGTATTAGAGAAATATTGTAGGTAAAGGGGGGCATGAAGAAGCTAGAGGGAGCCTGAGAATGGAGGAAGCGGAACGTTAGAATAAGCAACCTGCCAGAGAACTCCTTGTAGCTGAGTCAAGAGTTTGGGAATTCACTGAAACAAACGATGATATTATGTGGTTCCACTCATAGAACATTCTCAAAATAATGAAACTATAGAGATGAAGAGCAGATTAGTGATTGCCTGGGGACAGTAGTAGGGGTGAATACAAAAGGATAGCATAGGAAGTTCCTCTGTGGTGACAAAGTGTTCTGTATCTTGATTGTGGTGGTGGTTATTCGAATCCATAAATGAGATAAAACTGCACAGAACTACACACGCGCACATACGCATACACACACATGCAAACGAATGCATGTCAAACACTGGTGAAAAATGGGTAAGGCCTGTAGACCAGCTAATCGTATTGTAGCTACGCCAGGCTGCTGGTTTCGATATTGTCCTACAGCTATATAAGATGTCACCACTGGGGGAACCTGGGCAACGGGTACTTCATGTACTATTTTTGCAACTTTCTCTGAGTCTATAATATTTTAAAATAATTTTTAAATGAATAAACGCCCAAGCGCAGCAAATACTTCCTCGAGGGGGAACTGAGGCTTTCTCCGGCCCCTTCCCCCGCTAATAGTCTTCTGCCCTCCGTCTGGGAGCCCCATTCTCCAGCCGCTGTCTCTAGTTTTCAAGCAAATACTTCCGGAACACGTACTGCTGGGTTAACTTCTCCCTCCACTTCATCTGGCAGCAGAGCCTTGAAGCGTCTGTCCCAGGGTCAGTCTTCTCCTCCTCACCACACACAACATGATGACTTTCTCACCCCGCCCACCTCTCCAGCACTGGAATCCTTCTGCCTGCCTCTGAATTCTAGCTGTAGCCAAAGCTTGAACTATGGGAGTGGCTGGGAGAGAAAGAATATAAGTGTGACTGAGGGGAGTGTCTTGGGAAATGACCACCCTGGTCTTTGAGGATCCAAGGGAAACCCTTGCATCTTGGGAAGAAGGACTAGGAGATCACTTCCCACAAGGAGCTATTTAAGCTGTCTCAAGGGCCCCTTTTCTTTGAGCACTGGCTTCAGGCCAACATTTGGAACTTGGCCACACCACCAACAGCCCCCCTCTTGAAGCCCAGCCAGATTTCCCAGTATGAGAAGCCTTCTCCACTCATGCCATGTCCTCCCTCAGTCCTCACCCAACCCCTAACAATTCAGCAGCTTCCGGCCGTAATGTTTAGCCTAGTCAGTCAGCCCGAAGCTCGCTAATTAAAGCTAACTCTGAAAGAGACCTCAAAAGAACAGAAAAATGAGGGGAGAAAAAGAACATGGAGTTACATTCACTCACGCTAAGGGAGAATAATCTGGGTGGGAAACTGTAAGGAAAGGTGGGCAGAAAGAGATTTCAACTATCAAGACTCATTCTCTGGATATGCGTGCGTTTCTCCATTTCTACCAAAGCTAAGTGGGGCTGAACTTAAACCGCAGCAGAAACTGCTGGTTAGACAATTAGCAAGTACCCAGAAAAAGAGCAGCTGGAGGATGACTCTGGAGAGATCAGTCCCCAGCTATAAGTACCCATGTCCTCTGTCCAGCTCTAGGGCAAAGGAACAGCCAGTATTCAGGAGACAAGGGAGGGGCTGATGTCTGCAGAATCCTGGCAATCTCTATACTGATTGTGAAAATGTCAAACGGTTGTGCCAAGCAGGCTGAGGGTAATACAGGATGGGCCTGGCACTCTCACTGAGTCAGGCTAACCTTAACATTTACAGACTCTCCACAGAAACCCCCAACACCAGCCTCCCTCATTAGCCCCTGCCCTCTGTTTCACATCCCCCAAGTCATCATTCGCTGGTACCCCTTCCAGCCCCTGCCCTTCTTTCCCAGGCCCCACAGCTCCGGGAATGAGACTGCAGGCATCTTCCAGCCTGCCTCTATTTTGCTTGCTCACTGCAGCTAGAAGCTGGAGCCAGAGTGGGGGAAGGACTGGGCCAGGCTGCCCCGTGATGCTCTCACTCTTCCCGCGTCTATTGATCAGCCCTTCTCTGGAGTGGAGCCTCTTCCCAAACACTCCTCCCCTACCAGGATTCCCTTCAACTGATGCCCAAGCTGGAAGGGCAGTGACGAGAGACAGGGCCTCTGCTCCTGAGGTCTCTCCCACGGTGTCTGCAGTATAGTGCAGTGGTTACACTCAGGCTTTGGAGTCAGAGAGCCTGGATTTGCATCCGAGCCCCACTTCTTGTGAGCCCTGTTACTTCACTGCTCTGTACCTGAGAGTCTTCATCTGCAAATTGGGGGCGACAATTATAATACTTTGCGGGCTAGTTCTAGGGATTAAATTAATTAACACATGTAAAGTGCCAGAGTAGAGGTTCCCTGGACTCATTGAAATATGTTTTCCTTCCTGGCCTTTCCCTCCTGACAGCTCCAGCCAGTTCTCAGTTGATTCTCAGCTCCTTGCCTCTAGGAGGGCCCGCTTGCCTTTCAGAATTTTTATCGTGGCACTTAACGTCCTGCTTTATGCTGCCACTTAGCCATTTCACTCACTAATCCTTCAATGGCAGCACATCTCCCGGGATTTAAGATACTTCTCTGCAAATGGCTGAGTGAATCAAGCAATCGGCAATCCTCAACTCTTCCTCAGACACTCAAGAAGGATGTTTTATTCTAACTCAGTCAGCACCCTTTTCTCCTCCCCCTGCAAGTAGATGTCATAAAGTCAAGTTTCAACTATGTAACTGACTCACGAAATAAGAGAATGCCAAAGATGGAGATCGCTTTAGGTACGGCTTAGTCCGGTGATTCTCAGCCTTTGATGCATTTTAGAATCACCTGAACAACTTTTTTAGAATGCTTGTGCCTAGGTTCCACTTCTCAGAGGCCTGGTTCATTAATCTAGGGTAATGGCATTTTTTTTTTAAACTTCCCCCAAGTGATTCTAATGTTTAGCTAGGATTCAGAATCGCTGTTTTAATCCAATCCCCTTATTTTACTAAGGAGAAAACCCAAATCCAGGGTGGGTAAGCAACTTGCCCAAAGTCACCCTGCATGTTAGTGCATAGTACACCAAGAGAGGCTGTGGCAACGGCAAGAATACGTTGATGATGTTTATAACTTTTTTTCTTGTTGGAGTTAATCCCGGGAGCATTTTTTTCTTAGTTCATAGAAGTGTTATATAATTTACCTTTTACTTTGACAGCAGCAGTTATTCTTCTGGTAAGACTGAAATGGGTTCGCATTCCCTGACCACAGAAGGAGAGAGATGGAATTGCATGCACATTTCCGTACACAGCCAGTCAAATCAGCAAAGCTCTCTAGGAGGCCGCTTGAAGTGCCTAAAATGCTGCTTCTCTACCAAGATCTCCGAGCGCTGAGGGACTTCGGCAGCGGTGAGAAGAAGGAGGGCTAGAAAAGAAAAGAAAGCAGCCCCTTCTAGAGGGAAGAACTGAGCTGATAATCAACTGAGAACCGGCCGAGCTGCCAGGAGGGAGAGGCCAGGAAGGAAAAGAATTTCAATGAGTCCGGGTAGCCTCTGCTCCGGCAACAACCAAACGGTGATGGACAGCCTGGCAACACCAACCTCCCTCCCACCCCCCCGGGCCCCACCCCACATCGGGGAGCCTGAGATCCAAAAGAGTTGTTTAAAATTGTCTCTGCAGTATGAGTGCTAAAGAAAACTTCTTCCAACACTCACTAAAAAGTGAACCCTCAATAAAGACAAGAGCTCACCTGCCCCCCAACTCTCTATCACTCCCCTTCTTCCCAGGCAAGACCTTCACTACCTGCCAACCTAGTCTCAAAAAGGGGGCGGGTCCCGGCGTCACGTGACCGTGAGGTCACGTGACTCCGCGCCCGGCAGGCGCCGAGGGCTTCTGTTCAGCTCCGGGAGTCGTAGGGGCTGGGTCTGTCCCGCCTCCCAGCCCCCCGCCGGACGTGAGCATGCTGTCCCGCCTGCTGAAGGAACACCAGGCTAAGCAGAATGAACGCAAGGAGCTGCAGGGTGAGTCGATGTCCTGTCTGCCGTTTTCGCTCCTACCGCGGCCTAGCGTCAGTCCGGGGCCTGGACCTCGAGTAACGACCCAGATGCAGGGAAGAGCGCGGGCTAGTGGGCACAAGCAGGGGACTGGGGTGGGGGGCGGTATTTTTGGTACCAGCGGGCCCTGGTCCCTTTAGCAACACTCCAGCCTCTCTCGGAACGCTGTGCCGACTGGTCCAGGCAGCCTCTCGTCCTGGAAGTTGGAAGGGACGCTCCGGAAGGGAGGAGGGTGTTGGGGAGCCGACCAGGATGGCATTCTTGGAGGCCCGAAACTACGGGAACAGGCGTGGGGAGCTTGTTTCCTGCACCCGGGCTTGGAATCCCAGAATTACCAATCCCTAGGCCAAGAAAATGAGAAAAGAGTACCGGGGAGCGTGGAGTCCTGGACGGGGCCCCTGACCCGTTAGCGTCTCTAGGCAAGTCGCTTCCCCTCTCAGGGTACCAGTTTCCTCACCTCCAAAATGAAGGTGTTTATGCTTGGCAAAGTTCTTTTCAGCTCTTGTACTCTGAGATTAGTTGAGATGTTCCCAAAACTAGCAGAATAATCATGAATGGGTGGGAAACCTTCAGCATCACCCCTTAAAAAACCAAGTCGCCACTCCAATCCCTTTCCCCCTCCCCCCCCAGAAAAGAGGAGAAGAGAGGCTATCACTGCGGCGACCTGCCTGACAGAAGCTTTGGTGGATCACCTCAATGTGGGGTATGAACCTCTTCCCATCAGCGCCAGCCGTCCCCGCCCCAGGTGTAGGCACAGGCAAGATCTAGTAGGCAGACTGCTCTTGAAGGGAGGAGATGTTCCACCCCTTCTCTTACCCTTCCCCCACTCCGTTTAACTCTATGGAGAGAAGCTTGAGTCAGCTCTGACCCATAACATTGAGCCGGGAGGAGCAGCTGCAGTGGTTTGGAAAGCAGCCAGATTTCCCCCTCCCCACAGTAACTTCCCCGGTGCTCACAACCCCATGCCATCTGCCTACCTCCCCTCACCCATCCAAGTCCAGCTGTCGCTTTGGTGGGAGGGAGGGCGCCCTCCTTCACCACAGCTTACCACCTCTCCTTCTCCGCCTCCCTCCCTCTGGCAGGCCTGGGGAGCAGCTGGCAGGAAAGAGATGGCACAGCTGGTGAGGGTGAGGGCAGAACCTATGCCAGGAGCTACAGCAGAGCCAGGCCGTCTCTGCCTTTCCTGCTGGGTCTCCAGGGACCACCTCCTGCTCCAGTCCTGAATGAGAATGCCATTAACAACCAAACACTTGGGAAGGAGCAAAGAATATTGTCTCTTGACCCTGAGTGACCAAAGAGAGTGCAGAGGTGATGATTTGGTAGGGCCAGTAGAATGGCATACTTAAGAACCCAGAGACTGCGTCACCCAAGTGAGCCAAGCAGGGACTTTCGTCTTCATTACTCATGTCTGGGGAAGATTAGGGGAAGACAGGGCTGTGGTTGGGGCCTGATCTCCCTCCACTCCAGGTCTCTCCCTTTAATCAGTATGAATAACAGAAAGCAGGAGATCAACAGGGAAAACTGGGATTTCAGGAACTCCCAGAGGGATCTTGAAACATTGGGAGCCCTGCTCTTACTGTTTCGGCTCCTACACCGTCCCCTACCGTGGCCCAGTTGTCCCCGGAGAGAAGAGACGGAGTCTACCTCCTCTCCTCCCTCCCACGTTGGCGCCTCCTGGCTCTGTTGTGAGGTCGGCCCAGGCTTCTCTGTCTCTTCTTCCTCTCCTAGGGGCCACCCCACTTTCAGTTTAGAGGGCAGCTAAGCCAAAGCCTGATTAGAAAGGGTTTTGTGTTGCTGCCCACGGCCGCTCTCATTCCCCAGAAAGGAACACAAAGGCCCCATCTATCCCAGCTTCTGTCAGGTGTCCTTCCCGCTCTCTCCAACCCCCAACCCCGTGCCCCCTCCAGCCCCCACAGATTCCAGTGGGTGGGAGCACCGGATGTGGAGTCTTCCAGCTGACCCAGAGCTTTGGGGTGGGGAATGAAAGATTCACCAACCAATAAAAGAGAACAGTTATGGCACAATTATTGCAGGAGGGCTGGAGGAATTGGGGCAGGCAGAGAATTCAGGATACCAACCTCGTGGCAGTAATGGTAACTGCAGCCAGGGCCGTCATTGAGGAGGAAAGGAAAGCAATATCATAGAGCAGAAGGAAGGGAGAAAGTGTGCGTGCGTGTTCATTCATTTCTGTGGGCGAAAGAAAGGTTGAGAGAGACTGAAAGCAAAGAAGCAGTCCCTGGGAGATCTCGTGACCCTGAGTTCCTGGGGAGGGGTTTGCTCTCCCATCCCACCCCAGATTCAGGGAGCGGCCCAAGTTCCTTTCCCTACTTTTTGCACAGATCCCTGGGCTTCCAATTGCTGCCAGATGTGTGCCTGCTACTGGTTTTCCCAGCTGCCTCACACTGTGTTTTCCTTCCCAGCTTCTTATTCAGGGCTATCCTCGTACCAGATTAGTCCTAACTTCCCCCACCCAGCTTCGGGAACTCCCCATGGGGGATAAGAGATGGTATGTTTCTAGTCAGCTCCCAGCTAGGGTCTCTTGGGAATCCTGGGAATGGGAGGAAGGAGCAGGGTTCATTTGCATGTACTAGTCTGTTTCGCATCCCATAATGGTCAAAGTCAGGAGGTTTTCCCCAGCCTGGCCCCTGACTGGCCTCCCACTCTTGCAGTAGGATGTTAGTCCTGGAGACCACTCCCACTAGTTTGGGTGAGTTGACCTCCTCCCTCCTCCAACCTCTAGTGTGGCCCAGGCCTACATGAACCAAAGAAAGCTGGACCATGAAGTGAAGACCCTACAGGTCCAGGCTGCCCAGTTTGCCAAGCAGACAGGCCAATGGATCGGGATGGTGGAGAACTTCAACCAAGCACTCAAGGTGGGCCACGCTCCCTATGTCAGCAGCCCCATCCTGGGCCCCCACTAACTGCCTCCAGTAGGGTCAACCTCAGGCCTGGGGTTAAGGAAGAAGTGGGCATGGCCTCAGAAATCCCATTTGTGGCGTCAGCTGGTGTAGCTCAGTGGATTGAGCATCGACCTGCAAACCAAGGGGTCGCTGGTTTGATTCCCCAGTCAGGACACATGCCTGGGTTGCAGGCCGGGTCCCCAGTAGGGGTCACGTGAGAGGCAACCACGCATTGATGTTTCTTTCCCTCTCTTTCTCCCTCTCTCCCCCTCTGTCTAAAAGTAAAATAAACAAAATCATTTTTAAAAAATAATTTTAAAAAAAGAAGACATCCCATCTATGGCTCCAGTGTCAGAGAGGCTAGAGAAGGAGGTAAAGGTAGTAGGTGGGTCCAAGCAAAGCCCTTTGCAGGGGATGAGTGGAAAGTGCCCCCATCTGTTCACTCGAACCACATCCTACGCACCCTGATTTGTGGATTCTCACTCTTCCCAGGAAATCGGGGACGTGGAGAATTGGGCTCGGAGCATTGAGCTGGACATGCGCACCATTGCCACGGCGCTGGAATATGTCTACAAGGGACAGCTGCAGTCTGCCCCTTCCTAGCCCCTCCTCGCTGTTCCTCTACCCTGCTCATACCCACTCTACCCCACCCCCACCCCCACCCCGCCATGGGGAAGGAGGGTGGCTGACAGACCACAAATAAAACACAAGTTTCGTTTCTCTTCGGTACATTTCAAGGAGCTACTAGCTCAGCGTGGGGGATGGGAATGGAAGGGTCAAAGACTCTTTCCCTAAGGGGCAGGCACCTTCTGGGTAAAGGGTGGAACTACCTCCCTCTTACTACCCCAACTCTTTTCCCCTCAGGCCTGGTACAGGGAGTTCCCCACACCTCCCCGGAGAAGGTACCGGGCGGGCCCGCCCCAAGCGTCCTAACTCAGGACTTCAGTTTCCTGCAGAAGAGAAGTAAGACAGGGCGCAGGCCCGGTCCTGCCTCTGGTGCTCTGCTTTCCCCGTGCTCATGACCTCTCCCAGCCTGGTACTAAGCCGTGTCATGAGTCTGGTACCAGATGGGAGATTAACTCTTGGGCACGGGGGGCACTTCGGGGCTGGGAAGGAGGAGGAACGACAGGTCCAAGGTCACCAACAGGGAGGGGCAGCTGCCATACTTGATATATACCCCCTCCTGGGAGTCCATGTCAGAGATAGGAACCCCAGCTGGGAAAGACAGCCAAGAACGGGCTCGGATGCGCCCGGCCTGGGCCAAGCCCTGGCTCCAGCCAGCAGGCGTCAGCTTCCCCGACTCCTCCCCACAGTCCTCCCCCGCATACACTTAGTACTTCTGGTCCCCAGTCTGCCCCCTGTGGACTTTGGTCTTAGCCGTAGTGTGTGTGAGAGCCCGGGAAGACTGGGAGCGGAGTCTCTCAAACAAGCCAAAGAGGAAGCATCTGGTGGTGTCGCACCTGCTGACTTAACCGAGAGGAGGTAAGCAGGGCGCTGGGAGCCAGGGTGCTAGGGGAAGACTTGCAAGATATTACATGTATTGGTAACTCAAAGCTTTAAGCTTTTAATGTACTTCCTCGCCTGTTTTCCCCTTGGATCCTCCACGACTCCCTGGTGGTCATGCTGGGTGTTAGTCCCACTTGGCAGAAGAGAAAACAGGCTCAGAGACTCACTAAGGTGCTCAGATCACACGATGAGTTTGGGGCCCCCAGGACTGAAATGCAGGGTTCTTTGCCCCATATGTGTCCTAAAACAAGGCCCACCTTACATTTAGAGACTTCGGATGTCCCTGGTTTAGCCGGAGAGCAAACCCGGGACGGCAAACAAGAAGATCCTTCTGCTCCCATACAGCAGGGTTGCACAATGGACCCCGCTCATCTGGTTTTCATTAAGCAAGTTACCCACAAATGTGGGGTCTTCCCAGATCCTTGCTTTTCCTAGATCAGACAAGATTTGCCACTTATCTACAACAGATAATTCTCAAAGTGCTCAGACCAGAGACTTCAACTAGGGAGGCTGTTAAGGACAAGGGTTTGAGGGCCAAGAGTAAACTACACAAGTTTTCTTGCCCAGCCTCAGCCGCCACTTGCAGATCACTCGGGCTCCAACTATGTGGCCGCCTCTGCTACTGGGAGTCCTACTCTGGGCGGCACTGTGGCTGCTCAGGGACCGGCAGAGCCTGCCCCTCAGCGATGCCTTCGTCTTCATCACCGGGTGTGACTCTGGCTTTGGGCGGCTTCTGGCATTGAGGCTGGACCAGAGGGGCTTCCGAGTCCTGGCCAGCTGCCTGACCCCCTTGGGGGCAGAGGACCTACAGCAGGTAGCCTCCTCTCGCCTCCACACCACTGTGCTGGATGTCACTGATCCCCAGAGTGTCCAGTGGGCAGCCAAATGGGTGGAAGCACATGTTGGGGAAAAAGGTGAGTATGGCTGGGGCCACCGGGAACGTGGCGTAGGGCGTTCACTCACAGGGGCTGAGCAGGGAAGGCTGAGGGACTGTGAGGAGAAATGCCCAGGTCCTCCCAGGAAGGAGAGGGGCCATGGGAATGCCTCACCTACCCTCTGTGTCTCCCCTCCCCACAGGGCTTTTTGGTCTGGTGAATAATGCAGGTGTGGCTGGTATCATTGGGCCCACACCATGGCTGACACCAGATGACTTCCACTGGGTGCTGAATGTGAACACACTGGGTCCCATCAGGGTCACCCTTGCCCTGCTACCTTTACTACAGCAGGCCCGAGGCCGGGTGATCAACATCAGCAGCGTCATGGGTCGCCTGGCAGCAAATGGTGGGGGCTACTGTGTCTCCAAGTTTGGCCTGGAGGCCTTCTCTGACTGCCTGAGGTAAGGGGGCAGGGCCCCAAGCTCCCAGGCCACTCACGAAGGAAGTAGTGTCTACCCTGCAGAGATAATTAAAACATGTGATGGAATATTCAGAGGAGACAGTTTAGGGCTCCGCATGGTTTAGACAAGAGGCCTGGGTGCAAATCCCAGCCTCTCACCTAAGCTTTGTGACCTTGCTACCTTCGTTCTCTTTACCCCAGTTTATCCCTAATCTGTTAAATCAGGATGAAAAGACCTACTTCATGGGTCTTGTGAGTGAAATGAGGTACATCTAAAGCCCCAACAGTACCTAGCACATAGAAAATGCCCCCAAAGCCTGCTATCATCATTATTAGTGTTATTATTAATAACAACTATTACAATGAGCCAGTACTTTTACATAACATCTTTGTATTAGTTCTCCAGCAACCCTATCGGGTAGGTATTAACACCCTTAGAGTAACATAACTTACCCACGACCACTGGAACTGTCCGCTTGCCTTCTGAGCCTGGTCATTCTGTTCTGCCCCTCATTTTTAGATAGCAATGTTCAAAGTCCCATGAGAGCATAGCGGAGACTTGACAAGGACAGCACAGGGGCAGGTCCTGAGTTCTGAGCAGAAGTATAAGTCCCACAAGCCAGGCCACCCCTCTGAAGGAGGCCTGCCTTTGTCACCATCACTGAGCAAATAATTTCAATATCGACAGTTGTCCCTATCCCTCAGTTTTTTCATTTTCCAGTTGGCATCATGGAACACAGACTTTATACTCGGATTTCTGTAACCATGTCGGGGTGGTTGGATGGATCCCCCCTTTCCTCCCAGCAAAACCAGCCTACACCTTCACATCCATCACTCAGGACTCAACCCTGTGTTTTGGGAGCTAAGGAATGGGGTTCTTCTAGGTCTGGAGTAGGCAAACTGTGATTCTCAGGCCACATCTGGCCAGCCACCTATCAGCCAATAATGGTTTTGACATTTTTAAATAGTTATGTAAGTACCTTCATAATACTAATTTTTAGTCCTGCAGTACCGAAAATATTTACTCAGCCTTTTAAGAAGTTTGCTGACACCTGCTCTGGGTCATAAAAGAGAATACAGAGGAAAACAAACTTCAAAAATACCTCCCTCCCTCTGTCCCCACTTACCCCTCACTCCAGGACAACAGGGTATACCTTGTCGTCAAGACCCCTGTCCCCGATCTGATAACTTTCCCATCTTAGCCTCCTCCTACATATCCCTGAATATCCCCTCCATATAAGGGCAAGAACCCAGAAACCTCCCTCTGCCCCCACTCCAGGAGGGACATGGCTCCTTTTGGAGTACGAGTCTCCATCGTGGAGCCTGGCTTCTTCCGAACCCCTGTGACAAATCTGAAGAGTTTGGAGAATGCCCTGCAAGCCTGCTGGGCACAGCTGCCTCCAGCCACACAGGCACTCTATGGGAATGACTTCCTTACCAAGTGTGAGTAGCTGGGCCCGTGCGGGTGGAAGTGAGAGTGCCAGAAATGTCAGTCCTGCACCAGCCTGCTGGGAGAAAGTACGCTGGCAGTCAGGGAGTGAGTGAGGGTGAATGGGGTGCTACAGAACACCCAGACCATGTGGAGGCCGCCCATTCTCCAAACTGGGGATGGCACTAACGATCCCGCTCACCTCTGCTGGGCAACAAGCCCCGGGACCCAGAAGAGGGCCTGAGATGGGCCAGAGTGGGACAGAAACACTGATTACAACCACCCACTTGGCTGCAGACCTGAAAGTGCAGCAGCGTTTCATGAACCTGATGTGTGACCCAGACCTGACCAAGGTGAGCAGGTGCCTGGAGCATGCCCTGACTGCTCGTCACCCCAGAACCCGCTACAGCCCAGGCTGGGATGCCAAGCTGCTCTGGCTGCCAGCCTCCTACCTGCCAGCCAGCCTGGTGGATGCTGTGCTCACCTGGGTCCTTCCCAAGCCCACCCAGGCAGTCTACTGAAAGCAGCCTTCCAGCAAGTACTTTATTTCCACCCCCCACCCTGGTACTGCCTGGTGCCTGGCACAAAATAGGCACTCAATAAATGTGTGTTTTAAAAATAAAAGTAGGTGGGCAGAAATGAAGGCGCTCCGTTTAAGGGCTAACTACCCTAGGCTGACTTACTGCCCAGGGTCGCCTGTTCAGTGCCTGCCAAGATAGCTCCCACTGGAGGACACAAGGGGGCTGTCTTGCATCTCTAGATGGTCTTTGAGGCTGCACCTAAATGGCCACCAGGGGGCACTATTGGCCGTTCGTTTCCTTCATTTTCTACACGGACTAATGTTGCAGTTCACGAAGTGTTTGGAGTGGGAATGGCCCTTATATATTTCTCTTGAGGGGCAAGGGAAGGTGGTAAAGCGGTCAGAGCCTGGTTAGGTAGTTTCCATGGAAAAACAAGACAGTGCCCACTTAAATCCTCTATTACCATCTACATCAAGAAGGATGACACTGGTCACACAGGTGTCAGAGCAACTTATCACCCACCCTGAAAAGACCCAGGCCCCTGGGCAGAGGAGGAAGTTGCTGGGCCCCGAGCTGGACAGAAGGCCAGGGAGAAGATGTCCATGGTTGATGTGGACTGGCTTCTCCCAGGTAGGAACTCAGTGGGGAATCCTTTTGGTTTCTGCAAGAGATGGCTTCATGAAAGTTGCAGCACTGAGCCTGGCAGCCCAGGTCTAGGAGACCAGGAAGGCTGTGGGCCACAGCCTCCTCACACTCCCCGCTTCCACGGCCAGCCCAACCAACACCTTCCCCGAACACCCCAAAATAGGCCTTTCTTTCCTGGAGGTGCAAACAGAACACGGTCCCAGAGTATAGGAACATGGATGCGGAGAGAAAAGGGATAAACTATCACTCAGTAAGACAAATTGAGACTCTTTTCGGTCTGAAAAAATAATCCGTTTAATTGAAAAATGTGGAGTACACTACCCCACTCTCCTAGGTGAGGGGCTGAAGAGACCAGACCCTCTACATCACTTCATAGCCACTTTGGATACTCTTCACGAGGCAGCAGGCAAAGACAATTCCCAGGACCTAGAAAGAAAGACAGAAAGGGGGGCTGAGAGGAGTCAGAAGGACAAGGTACCCCCAACGACCCGAGACCCCAAACACGCCCCGGGCTCCCCTCCCCAGAGTGCCTCCGGTCAGCACTCTCCTTCCCGCAGGCCCTATTCCCCAGATGCCCTGGAATGGGTCCCAAGGGCACCTCTCACCTCCACAAAGGCAATGCCCAGAGCTGCTGCAGCCACCACCAGCACGTTGCTCCTCAGCCAGGCACCGATCTTCTCTACACAGCCCTGAAGGGAGTCAGGCACACAGGGCAAGAACCTCGTGAGAAACTTCCCGCCTCCTCCCCTGGTCCATCTGTCTCTCGGCCACCCTCTGCGCCCCTCACCTCACCCCTACCATTCCTGGATGCCCTCCCCATCCCTGATCCCCAACTTTTGAGCCCCAACCCTCTCCGCCTCCATCCCTGGTTCCAATCGCCTCTTGAAAACATTCCCCAAGTTTCCTAAGTCCCCTGCCATCTCCTCTATCTCCTCTAGCAAGTCCCCTGCTATCAGCCTCCTCCTTACCTCAGTATGGATTTCCTTCACTTTGAAATTAATCCCACAGCCCTGAGTGACATTGATGCAGCAGGAGTCAGGGACTCGGCCCTTGGGCTCAAGAGGGATGTTCTCCCAATCTGTGTAGTTAGCCGCCCCGCAACACTTGAACTGGGGGAGAAGAAAGACATGGGGGAGGTTGTTGAGTGAACCTCCACCTTCAATAATGGAGATGAGAATCTTCTTTCCCCATTACCCCTGCTCCCAGCAACCCTACTCACGTTCTCCTGCATCTTGTCCAGGATCAGAACGGTGTGGTTCTGTTTGGGATAATCCTTCATCTGCTGCCGGAAGTCCTCATTAAATTCTGACATCACCTGGGAGTAGGGAAATTGAGGTCAGAACTCGGGGTATCTTGGTCCCAGAACAGCCAGGCTCTGAGGCAGGGCCCTCCCTCTATTCCCTGCTTACCTTGTCTCTAAATACATAGCCAGCAATGGCTGCGGCCACCTCCACCAGCACGATGAGAGAGAGGAAGACGACAAACTATAGGCACAAAGGACGAGAGTCAGGTTTGGAGTCTGGGTGAGAGGGACCTGCTGTGGCCCAGCCAGTCTCTGCAACACTCACAAAGGTTTTCCTCACCTACCCACCTCGCATCACCCACCCTCCACAAAAGTGACCTTCCAGAAGTCCCACACACCCACCCTGGCCCCACAGCCCACTCACCGTGATCATAAGACAGTAGTTCTCCTTACAGGCCCCACAGCAACCCACAATGGCCACCAGGAAGAGGAAGGCCCCCACTGCGATGATGACCACAAGCAGCACGGAGCCAGGAGTGGCGCCCTGGCTGATAGTCTCACTCAGGACGTACTGGGCCGCTATACCCACAGCGATCAGTCCCACCGCGCAGGCCTGCAAAGAGTACAGGTCAGGGTTAGACCAGACCCACAACCCTTCACGGTGAAGGACGGAGGATGTACCTAGGACACAAAATTAACCCCATCCAGGAGAGACGATGCTCACCCTTCCAGGAAAGTTGACTGTGGGGGAGGAGGATGACCCATCCTCGCCCACAGTTTAATCAAATGCCAAAAGAGAAGTTCCCAGAAAGCCTTGACCCCAGGGCTCATATTCCGAACCGAGAGCAGTGTTTCCTAGGGTCCCCATGGGCTCCCACGATTGCCCTCCCACTGTCCTCTGTGCCTAACTCATTCCCCACCTGCTGTGAACAGGGCTCCCTGGGCCAGCCGCGCCAGCTTCGGAAGAGAAGCTGGCAAGGCTGGTGTGGCCCTCCCTGGACAAAGTGGCCTCTCGGGGCAGGAGACCAGGGCAGGAGCGAAGTGAGGAGAGCGGAGCCTGTCCCCGCCCGAAAGCAGCGGGAAAGAGTGAAGAGGGAGATTTCACGGGCAGGAATGAAGAGGCAGAGAGGAGAGAAAGGCCAGAGGAGGGCGGGGGGAGACGGGCTGCCCCGTGGGACAGCGATAGCCATCAGCCGTTGGCCGGTTGCCCCACTGCCCCTATCACAAGTGGTTGGGTCATCGGACAGGAAGGGCCAGGGAGGGTCAGGGCGAGGGGCCGCGCATCCCAGCTGACCGCCTGCACCGCACCAGCCTCAGAGCTCCCCGAGGGCTGGGGGAGGACGCGGCCGCGCTGTCCTCGGCCCTTCCCCGGGCTTCCCTTCCACATCTGGTCTCCAGCTGCCTTCGTTCTTCGATCCTCAGCCTCACACTACAAGCCAGGTCTCCCCGCCCCCGGCCAGCGCGCCCCCTTCATCCCGCCACCCCACTCACGCAAAAGGCCAGCAGAAAAAGGTAGAGCAGGATCTTGACACATTTCATTCCTCCTTCAACCGCCATGGCTGCCGGGCCTGGGGCAGAGGGAAGGGCAGGAGGGTGAGAGCCGGCCGAGGGGGGCCCTCGGTTTCCGGGCTCCCTGCCGGCCCTCGCAGCCTTCCTTGCTCGGCCCCCATTCCCGGCCCCGCCCACCCGGAAGCCGCGGTCAGGTCCACGTCTCCCAGCCCCCTCTCCTCGCCGCGCGAAAGGGGTGGGGGCGACTGCCGGGCAGCCGGGACCCGCCCGCCCGCCGCGCCCGCCGCGCCCGCCAGATCCGAAGGCGCGGGCAGGGCGGGTGCCGGCCGCCCACCCGCCACCGCCAGCCCCGGGCTCTAAACACCTCCTCCCCGCCAGACCCGTTCCGAAAACGGTCCTCCGCCCAGCCCGGCCGCCGGTCACTTTCCCTGCGCTCCGACCACCCCCCCAAAAAACAGAGGCGACCGGCACCCCCGCGGCACCCCGCCCCGTCGGGGCCTCTGGAACTTTTCAAAGTTGCAGAGTTGCGAGGGCCTGGGCGCGGCGGGAGCCTGGCGGGTCTGCGGCGACCGGGGCAACCCGGGAGGAGGGGGCTGCCAGCGACCCCTCCGACGCGCAGCGGCCCCGACCGGCCGCCTCACCTGAGCGCCTACAGGCTGTGAGCTCCTCTCCCGCCGCCGCTCAGGGTCTCTCTAGCTGCGCCCCCCGGCTCCGGCCCCGCCCGCCGCGCGGCCCCGCCCCGGCCCTCCGCCCCAGCCCCCTCGCCCGCCCGCCCGCCGAGTGGCCGCCGGCCTCCCTCATGTGACGCGGGAGCAGCTGCGGCCTGAGTCACCCGTCCGCCCGCTGAGGGGAGGGCCGAGCCCCACGCCGGGCCGGGGCCACGTGGGCCCCGACCCGGAAGATAGCTCCCACCCGCGGCCGAGGGAGGGCACCAGGGGCAGGACCTCGGGGTGCCTAGGGCTCTTATGGCGCCCCCCAACCCGAACCTGCTGGGGGAGGAGAGCGGAGCGCCTGCTGCTCCCAGATTCAGGGAAGCAGGGGAGGCGTGCGAGAGCCAAAGCAGGTACGAGCGCCCTGGCCGGGTGGCGGAGCCGAAGCAAGGTGACAAAATGGTCTGGCAGAGCCCACCCCCTTCCCAGGGCTCCAGTACTGTTCAAGCCCCACTCCATCCCCAACTGCAGAGGGCGCTGTTGCTCCCCGGGATCGGGTGGGGCCAGAATAAACACTTCCAGAAAGTCCCGTTTCACATCCTGGGAGCCCCCCAGCATTCCAGAGTGGGTGTTCCTGTCCCACTCCATTAGTCCCTTCTCCATTTTCTAGGGCTCCTGAGTAGCCTGGGCTGAGAAGGGGAGGAAGCTGTTTTCCTGGCCATCCCACCCAGTCAATCATATCCTTCACAGCTGGGGCCCTCCTTCTGGGAAGGGATTGACAAGGTCTTGTGTTCCCACCACTCCCGAATCAGCCTGTGCTGACAGAGGCATGGGGATGGACATTGAGGAAGGCATGGCATATACACCCTGGGTTTCCCCATCTCATCCTAGCAGATGGCCCTTCTCAGCCCACAGGGCAAAGCCAAGTGAGAGCTGGAAGGGGGAGTGGCAGACTCAAGCTGCCTCCCTCCCACCTGTGCCACGGTGGTCCCCAGGAGGAGCTGTGTGAAAAGGCCGAGGGCAGAACCAGCCAGCACATTTTCACGCCCCTAGCCTGGGCCCCGCCCCTTAGGTGCCTAGGTTCACGTCTCAAAAATCACTTCCTGAGTCTCAGGTGTGTATACACAGAGAGGGAAAGATACTACGAGCAAAAGGCAGGAAATCTGGGTCGGGCTGGGAACCAGTTTCCAGGATCACAACCTTCTAGCAAGCCACACACCAAGCCTATCCTGGACCTTTCTCCCAACCGATCACAGCAGACAGGCTGTGGGGGAGGATTGCGTCAAAGATGCTGAAGAAGAGTATTCAATGGTTTCTTTATTGTGCTGCCTGTAGATGCCAAGCATGTGTTAGGCACAGGGGTGGGAGGACATCAAGGCCAGGAGGACAGTGCTCCTGCCCTCTACCAGCAAGCCCACAATGTAAATAGAGGCAGAAACCTCTGATGTCAACTGGATGAGCTCAGAGGGAGGGACAAGTGGTGCTTCAACCTTCAACCTGGGGGGGGGGGGGGTTGGTGGAGAAAAAGAAGTGATTTCACAGAGGGGGTGGTACTCTCTGAAGTGACTTTAGAGAAGGAGCAAACTTTCAGTTCCAGGGATGAGGAAAGGCCAAGTGTAAACAAAGACAAGTTTACAACTCCATGGCAGGTTGGGATTGGGTGGCTCAAAGGCCTCAGGAAGGATGTGGTGAAAGATGGACGGGAGGGAAGGTGGTCTGAAGTCAAGATTAAGAAACTTTTGACACATGACGACCAAGCATAATGCTTGGTCTTTGATTGAATCTTTGAACAAGCCAATTGTGAAAGATATTTGGGGAACAACTGGGGAAATTTGAATATGAACTGAGAATTAGACATGAGAAAATATTTTTGTCAGCTATGATGATAGTATGATTATATAGGAAAATTATTCTATTCTATTTTTTTAAGATGCATACTAAAATATTCACGGGAGAAATATCATATCTGTAATTTGCTTTGGAATACTTCACAAAACACCAGGTGAAGCACAAAGAAGACAGCCTAGGTGACGAGACCATTGAGAACGTAGAAGGCTATGATGAGTATGTTCTAACGGCAATGGAGGGTGGAGGTGGGAAAGGGCATAAGGGGGATAAATGGTAATGGAAAAAATACAATGAAAATAACTTTTAAAAAATAAAGGCAATGGGGGGTGGTGAGTGAACTATCTTGACATTGGGCCTACATTGAAATGAGGCAGAATGAATGTCGGGTGGCCTGGAAGGCAACTGGGACAACACCGCCATTGTCCAGCCAGGATCTGGTGAAGGCTGGTACCACAGAGAGGAGGAACGTCTGAGGGGGCATTTCAGAGGCGAATCAAAGGACTGCTTACCTGTGGGAGGGGGGGAGGAAGTCGGAAGGGTCCCAGATGGCTCAGAGGGACATCCTTGCCTCTCCCCACACAGTAGAGCCAGGCTGCCCTCCTGCTCCTCCACCCCTCCACCCAAGTTCAGCAGCAGGGCATGGCGGCCAAAAGTGTCCTAAGTGAGGGTGGTGCCATCTGAGAGCTCATAGGCATTGGCCAGAGCCAGTGCAATGCAAAACACTGTGTGGCCAGTGTGCGAGGCCTCCTGAAGCCTGTGGCCATACAGGGAGCCTGGGCAACTCCTTCCCTCCACTCAGCAGGGCCCCTGAGCCCCCTGCGCTGTCCCACTGGGAGGTGGCCTGCTCAGAAATGAGACTCACTGGTGCCCAGGAGCTCAGACACATCTACCACATGCAAAGACCAGGGCGGGGGCGGGGAGCGGGATGAGGGGTAGAGAGGTGGGGGGACATGAGAAAGGAGAAGAGGAAGGAGAAAGGAAGAGAAGGGCTGGGGAAAGTTGGGAGAGGGGTGAGGAGATAGAGCACAGAGGAGGGTGGAAGACATGGGGGGATACAAGAGGAGAACATGGACATGAGGGAGATGGGTGGGGAGAAGGAAGAGGAGGAGGCTGGAATGGGAAAGAGAGAGGAAACAAAGGGGGCGTCTGTGTCAAGGCCATCTCACTGGGGAGGGTCGGAAGGGTAGTGGCTGGAACTTAATGTCAGGAGGTTGGGTCTGAATTAGGGGCCTGAGATTCAAATCTAGAGTCCCCAGGTTTGGATGTGAGGAAGCATGGGTGCTTGATGGCAGCCCCTAGACTGCAGGGTTAGATTAAAACCTACGGCTCTGCGGGCCCAGCTAGTAGAAAGGCTCATGGACCACCCCAGCATAGGCTTCCCAGAGAGTCAGCGATAAACCCCGATGTGCACCCGGGCTGAGCACAGCCCTGACAGGAAGATACTGCATGCTGGCTCTGTGGGGACAGCACCACTGAGGTACTGGTTGGTAGAGTCACCACGGTGGCCAGCTCTGACTTTCCTCAGCTCTCTGGGCAAGACTAGGTCACGGGTCGCACCATGGTACCCAGGACATCATCATTGCTGAAGTCACCTTACATCCTTGCTTCAAGGGCAGTTAGGCTTAGAGAGATTAAGCCACTCACTCAGAGGCAACGTGAAGGAAAGAACCAGAGTCTTGACACACCAACTCCAGCGCTGAACGTACCAGGCGCACTGCCAGCAAGAAGCACCCTGAGATCAGAAGCCCTGGTGCAAGACAGGTTCTGCCCCTCATGTACCAGGTGGGGTGATTTTACTAAATTCTCACCCTCCCTGAGCCTTCCTTTCCTTACCTCACAGGAGGGTTAGGGTCACAGGAGAAATGAAGGGGACCACCCTGGCTGGTGTGGCTCTGTTTGTTGGAGTTTCATCCTGTAACCAGAGGACTGCAGGTTCGATTCCCAGTCAGGGCATATACCTAGGTTACAGGTTCGATTCCTGATTCAGTCACATACAGAAGGCAGCGGATCAATATTTCTCTCTCACATCGATGTTTCTCTCTCTCCCTTCCTCTCTCTCAAAAAATAAAAATAAACATAAATACGAAGGCAAAGAAATGAAGGGGATCAGTTTTGTTACCTAAAGAATGAAAGCTTTATCATACCTTGTTTTTAGGCACACGGGAATTAAAATGGTTTTGCTTTGAGAAATATCTGGACTCCACCCTTCTTAAGGTGGCCAAGGAAAGGGTTGAGAGGGGCAATCTGGCCTCCTTCGCCCCCTCCTACCCGACTTGGCCTTAGCCCAGAGCAAGCCCCTGTCCCAGCGCCACCAGGCCCCGCCCCCGCGCCGTGCTGCACCCTCGGTGCTCTGCCTTCCTTCTAGCCCTTTTTTCCTTTCCCTACTCCTTGGGCCCCCAGCCCAACTTCTGTCCCCATGTTCTCCTCGCCTTTGCCTGGCTCCTGTCCCAGTCTCTTCCCAGCCAGTGTCACTATTACCAATTGTCAATCTAGATGCCCCGCTGATGACTGAGCAGGGTGGGCAGCTCCAGCCCATGGCCTCCTAGTGCACCGCTGGGATCAGACACTTGGCTGCTGTGTGGCTCTGGCCCGGGACTGGCTCAGGAGTACAGCAGTCTCCCCTGAGAGTCACCGACCTGCGTACCTAAGGTTTCTCCTGCGATGGAGCAAAGATGAACATGGGAGAAATGAGAAACAGGTAAAGTTGAGGCAGGATGGGCACCTCAGGTTTCTGTTCCTTGGGGCTGAGAGGGACAGGATGTCTGCCTAACCAGAGGCTGAGGAAGAATTCATTCATTCACTCATCCATCCCTCCACGCATCCATCCGTTTACAGATGCCAGGCACTGGGGCTATACAGAGATGAATAAGGCATGGCTTTCCTTTAAGGTGATTACAATCTGTAGGCACAGATTTTAAAATGCAGTGCGGTGAGAGCTATGACAAAGAGAAACCCTGGATGCTGGGGGCCATTTAGCACAGGTTTGGGGGTGGTAAAGCAGGACACTGCAAGCCTTGGGGGTATTCACTGAGGCTCTTCTCAACTGGTTGGACACCACCACCACCCCCCCACCCGCCCCAGTGAATGTGGTTCTGCAGCTCAGGGTATTAGGGATTAGGAGATAAGGAAGGGTTTGAATGGATGGGGGTCATAGAAACACCACCACCCCCTTATCTGGCAACAGCCTTGACCTTCACTGCTCTGTGCTCTCTCCTGGAGACTGAGTTCACCCTGAACCTGCCTCCAGCTCCCCTCTGCTTCCCACCATCTCCCTTCACCTGGCAACCCAGGTCATGCTTTGTCACCTCTGGGGTCAGCACATCTGCCAGCGTTTTGAAGTCCCTGAAGGAGACGTTGTACTCAAGACTCTGCATTTTCTTGACCAGCAGCTGGAATAGCGATGCCTGCTGCCAGCACAGCTGATCAATGGGGCCAATTTAGGCTGATGCCCCCAAGCAGTACATCAGCAAGGGTCTGGAGTGGGAGCAGTAGGTGAGAAAGACAGGCAGAGGTGGGGAGGGCTGGGCCGACCCTAAGAGGATAAGTGGGTAAAAATGATGGTGGCTGGTGTCTTCCCGGGGCCCAGAGGCAACGGAAGATGTAAGTCCAAATGATTCTCAGAGCTCCCCACTTGTATCCCACCTCTCTCCCAAACACATACTCTTTGGCTCCCTCCTCCCAACCCCCAACTTCTCTTCGAAGGCCTTGGTAACAGGGCGGATCCAGGCCGGATAATTATAGGGTTTAGAATGTGGTGTGGAGAGGATGGTAATTACAGTGAGGTCCTGAAGGGGGGGGGCAGTTGTATCAGGGTTTGTGGGCAGAGATCTGGAAGAGGTCCATCCCACCAACAGAACACCCCCAGTCCAAAAGAGTCCTTCCCTACACCACATTCCGAGGGGCTTATGGTGAGAGTAGGGGAAGCAAGCCCCCCCTCTTCCCTCAGCTGCCACTCAGTGACCCAGCCTATCCCCTCCTTGGAAAGACCTGCCATGCCTGGGAATGGGTCCACTGACCCTAAAAATAGGGCCTTTAGGAGGAGCTTGGAGGAGAGAGAAAACTAGGGATTCTGAGTTACTCCCCACTGAGCCCAGCTCTTATGAGAAGGCAGTTTGGATGTGGGGGTTGGCCTGTGTGGAAAGGGTTAGGGAAAGCAGGAGTCCCTTCTCCTCACAGTGGTTCCCTTTTCTGGGGTCAGCTCTGAGAGTGGCCTGAACTCTGATGACTGGCACCCAGGACCAGCAGTACCTCTTCTTGAAGGGGGTCTCCTCTGCCGGAAGCTACACAAGACTCTCTTTCCTGCAGCAGCTCCTGAAAGCTCATTCCCTCCCACTGAAGCCCTCCTGCTTCTCTCGCTGCAGCTCACTCTTCAAACCTCAATGCCTCCCTTAGGCCCCAACCTACATTTTCCATGAACCAGCCAGGACCTTGAAGGAGGTGGGCCCGACGGTTGCTTGGGTAACGCAGGAAGAGCGGCACCTCTGGCAGGAAGACAGTTGCCAGGGAGATCAGGACAGTAGGCGGGGCCCCAAACCCTGGTTAGCCTGTATTCGGATGAGGAAGGATCGTAACGTCCAGACCTCTTCCAACTCCTCTTCCGTAAAGCCAGCGGGGCTCCCTCCTCAGGACTGGGTCTAGGGAGAGAGGAACAAGATTAATGCATTATGATATATACCTTCTTGGACTAGAAGTCTAAAGTGAAAATATGTGAAGTATGCAAAACAAAAAGAAAAAACGAAAACGTTTTTAGTCCCACCTCCAAGAAGCGGAAATTCCAGATTCTATCACCAGATGGCAGTCTTGACCATTCATTGGATTAGGTGCCGGTTTAGACCCCTTGGGGAGGAAGCCAGGAGATGGAAATCTTTTCCAATTCAGAAGTTGTGCCTGACTCGCTCTCTGGTATTTGTCAGGTACCCATAATTCCTCATGACCAGAAATACAGTTTTCTCTCCACATCTTGGCTCTGACCAAATCCAGTCAGCAGGGTTCATTCATTCTTTATTTCATTCATTCTTTATTTCATTCATTCTTTATTCAAAGCAGCTAAGGAATAGAATATTTTGGTGAGAATACTAGGGTGGGAAGTTGGAGTAACAGTAATGACTAATGAACTGATTTGGACTTGTGTGTCAGGCATTTCATTCAGGTATATTGTACCTATAACCTTACGGAATAGGTACAATATTGTTTTCCCCATCTTATAGAAGAGGAATCTGAGGCATAGATTCCAAGTTCACACAGAAAAGGGGGTGAGCTAGGACTTGAAACAAGGCAACCTAGTTCTAGCCTAGAAGCTACGCGATCAACTCCCATATCACACAGAATGGTGCAGATAGAGCTGGGAGGAGCATCTCCTCTAGACTCAAGAGTCAGGAACGGACTACTGGAAGACATATCTAAAGTCTCATCTGTTCTGAGAACTGAACAAAGAACGAATTTGGCCAAGAGACTGTGGGGTGGGGTGGGGGAGGTGGAGCTAGGAGGCGGAGTTGTTCTAGGAAGAGGAAATAACTTGTACAAAGACTCAGAGATGATCAAGAGAAAGAAAATTAAGGCTACATCCAGGTTTCCAGCCTGGATGATTGCGTGTCAGTCACTAAAAAATGAAAAATATCAGGATGGGAACACATTTTAGAGGGGGGAAAGAGGTTCTACATTGATCCTATTTTACCAAGGATGCTTGAGTTGCCTTGTTGACTTGGAGCTTTGGCCAGTACTGTCCACCTAGTGTCTTGTCTAGTCTATATGTTTCCTAAGGAAAGAGGCTGTTGTATGTACCTTTGCATCTTTCCTAGAGCTACCACTAGATATGTGTTTGGTGGAGAAATGAAGCCTGGGCCAGCTTCTCTGAGAAAGAAGAAGGCGACAACACTACCTCTGCTCTCAAGGAGTTTGCAATTTTGCTGAGAAATTATATCAGAGAAACATTTTGCAGGACAGGATATGCCAGAATATGTGTTAAAGGCAATCATTGCTCTGGGAGATCAGAAAAGAAAGGGAAAAAAAAAATCATGAGGAAGGAGCCCATAAAGGCCACTATTGATTGGTGACTGTGTAACCCTCACAATCAGTTGAAGGTAGACGCTGTGATCCTCATTTTACAGATGAGGAAACTCGATGAAATGTTGAGCTGTCCTGTCTTAGAGCAAAGCAAGGGAAGGAATCAGCTGCCTAAGTTTTTGTGGGGTTCCCCCACCCCCATTCTGCTGCAGTCTTAGTTCCTACCCTTCATAGAAATGTATCATCTCTTCATAGCTTCCCAGCGTGGTCCACCCAATCCCTACCCAACTCTCCTCCCTCACACCTTGGAGCCCCAGTTTCTTCCTTCTTTCACTCCAGCTCCCCAGTCCAACTCTGTCCTTACACCTAGTGCTCCATCAAGACAACTTTTAGACACTGCATTGAGCTCTAATGCACAGAGGAAACCAGTGTTGTTCTATCTTGCCTGAGAAGCCCAATAATGCCCTTCCATTGATTAAAATAAATGTTGTGTACGTCAGAAAACCAGCAAGATCCAGTCCCCTCAAACATTTTCAATCTATTGGTTCTCTATTGACCTCTAAGGCTTTAGACTCGAGAAATAAGCCTGGAGAGGCTGAGGTCTGAGAAGAGGTATCCAAGAGGAGAAGCATTTCAGGGGCATTTTAGTACCTTGGCAATCTTCTACGCTGCCCTCTGGCTGTACCAAGGGTCACACTTGAAGACTAGGGTTGGTCTCATATCTGGGGTTCTGCCTTTACAACTTGCTATCTCCGGCTCAGGCATCTGAAGTCGGAGATAGCAAGTTGTAAAGGCATCTGAAGGCAGACCACTCTCTTCCTACCACCCCTAAAACTACTAGCTCCTTCTCAGATTCTAAGACATAAGATCCTGCAGATATAAAAGTATAGTTAAAAATCCAGAGATCCAGATTCCTCTGTAAGTATAGTGGTCCTCGCCCCTGCTTCCTCCCATTAGGCCCCCAGTGGTCCCCAATTTCTGCCTCTTCCAACCTGCTCATTATCTTATCCCTTTCAAGTCTCAATTTCAAGCTCACGAACTCTTCCTAGCCCTAAGTCTTCCTCTTGGCTCAGGGCTTCTCAACCACCTCTCCACCTTCACAGATTGTCCCCTGTCCAAAGAGACTCCTAGTCTCCCGGGCTAACGCCCATGCCCAAGCCCTCGAGCTCCCTCTTCCTGATACCACCTGAGGCTTCTATCCATGGCTTCTTTAAACAGCTTCTTTGGGGGACCCTTGGTAGCTAGGGCTCTTCTGGCCTCAGGTCCTCCACCTACTTCCCATCAGGTTCTTGGTGCTCCCACTAAGGCTGACTCTTGTCACTGTGCTGTCTGTCCTTCCCTCAGGAGCCTGTCTCCTCATCTCTGCCTTCCCTTGATCTTCTGTGTGGGCCTCCTCGGGGTTCCCTAGGTATCTCCAATTCTCTGCCCCTCTCCCTCGGCCCTCCCTCTCTTTCCCAGTGTTCTGGTCCCTGTCCCATCAGTTCCTCCGTCCCTGCTCTCATCTCTCTGAACCACTGACCTCTTGAGTTCTGGCTCTGTTAGCCCTCCATCTGTCCCCCTGTCTAGCCATACCTCTTCTCCTTCCTCTAGTCTCTCTCCCTTATCTTTGTCTCTGACAGTCCCCATTCTAACTCCCCTACTAGTTGTGCCTGTCTCTTTCCCTCTCTAGCTTAGTGCTTGCTCTCGGTGTCTTCTTCCCCGCTGACTCTCTTATTCCCCATCCCCTTTGTCTCCCTCCTCCTCTTCCTCCTGCTCTTGCTATCTCTGTGTCTCTGTTCTGCCTCTTCTCCCTTAATCTCTGTCTTTCCTTGGTCTCTCTGAGTCTCTCTCCCTCTCCCCCACCCCAATATCTCGGTCTCTCCATCTCTTTCTGGGCCCTCACTCCCTCCCTCTCTCTCTCTTTTCCACGGCTCTCTCCGGCTCCCTCTCTCGCCTCGGATGACAGCGCTGCCTCTTTTGTTGGCTCCGCAGCCAATCGCGGCCGCTGACGACACGGGGGCCGGGGCTATAAAGGGCCTGGCCCGGGCTCGGGCCCCCCCAGCCGCCCGCCCCGGCCGCCCGCCCGCCCCGCCCGCGCGCCCGCCGCCCCCGGCCCCCCCCGGGCCCCCCTCGGCCGGGCAGCCCCCAATCCCGCGCCGCCGGGACCCCCTCCTCCTCCCTCCCTCCTCCCTCCGCCCCCTCCCCGCGGGACTCCGGCGTCCCCGCCCCCCAGTCCTCCCTCCCCTCCCCTCCAGCATGGTGCTCGCGGCCCCGCTGCTGCTGGGCTTCCTGCTCCTCGCCCTGGAGCTGCGGCCCCGGGGGGAGGCGGCCGAGGGCCCCGCGGTGGCGGCGGCGGCGGCGGCGGCGGCGGCGGGGGTCGGGGGGGAGCGCTTAAGCCGGCCGGCCCCGTCCGTGGCGCCCGAGCCCGACGGCTGCCCCGTGTGCTTGTGGCGGCAGCACAGCCGCGAGCTGCGCCTGGAGAGCATCAAGTCGCAGATCCTGAGCAAACTGAGGCTCAAGGAGGCGCCCAACATCAGCCGCGAGGTGGTGAAGCAGCTGCTGCCCAAGGCGCCGCCGCTGCAGCAGATCCTGGACCTGCACGACTTCCAGGGCGACGCGCTGCAGCCCGAGGACTTCCTGGAGGAGGACGAGTATCACGCCACCACCGAGACTGTCATTAGCATGGCCCAGGAGAGTAAGTGGATGGCCGGGCGCGAGCAGTGGGATGCTGACCCGTACTCCGGGAAAGTGAGCGCCTTCCGCTGCGAAGCGGGGCGCTCCCGGTAGCTCCGGCCCGGAAGCCTTTTCTGCGAAAACTTGACGGATTGGGGGGCGGGGGCTGCTTCCTACAAGTTTTTCGAGCGGTGGAGACGGGCTTTAGAGTTGTGTGCACGCCCCGTTCCTGGAGGTGGGGGGCGGCCAAACGAGAGGGTTGCGAGATACCGCCTTCTTACCCGGGATGTGCAAGAAAGACCTGTGTGACGGGGTCTGCGGAACCCGGGGCCCGCCCGTAGAGGAGCGAAAGGGGCAGCACCTGAGTCCTAAAAGTGTCTTGGTGGAGAGGCTGGAGACCAGAATCCGGAGGCTTCCGGACCCCCGCAGTACTGGCAGGGCTGCAGTGCTCTCCGCCTCCCCATGCCCCTGGCACCAACTCTCCACCCCTTCCACCCTGGACTCCGCAACGCGCTCACCGGGGTACCGAGAGCTGAGTGCCCCTCTCCCTCTCCCAGGAATGAGATCCGAGCGCCTCGTATCTCTCCGGGTACGTAGCCCAGCTGGCACACATTCCACTCGGAGACCTCTGACACCCGGTCTCCCTAAGGGACCGAAAAGCTGTGCCTTCTTGGTACTGACCGAGCTCAGAGAACTCAGCTCCATTGCGCTGGGGTTAAGGGCGTCCGTTTGGCTGCTCAAACCTTAGTGTTCTATCCCTTACTCATCCGCCCCTACCGCACCCAGACTTGAAAAGACAGAGGAAGACC
>PVJD01011703.1:0-44504 GCA_004026545.1 Mormoops blainvillei | reverse complement strand
GAAGAAGCAATTTGGCACGTATTAGAGCTGACACTTTACAGCTGCATTTGGGCTCAAACACACACAGCTGTGCTCGGAGGGAGGCTAAGGGGATCGGCTTAGTCCAGTGCAGCCACACTAGATGAGATAACGTGGGGAAGTGGCATCCCGACTCGTACCCTCTGCCCTGCCCAACAGGTAAGTTGGATCCCCGGTCTTCATGGAGGCAAAAGCAAATTATGTCATAGTTAACCGGTACGCGATCTGAATTAAATGTGTGGCTTTGATCAAGGACTCCTTATGCAGACTTAATGATTTTTAAAAAACTGTTTTCCTAGAAAGAATATTTCTGGCAGATCTTACGCCATTGTTCCGAATGGTATTTGGAGTGGGTTTTATGGAATTTCTCCCAAAGTGTCTCATCTAGTGTTCCCAAAATCTAAAGTGAAGTGCATTTATTTCATTCTTATTCCTATTCTTGCATTTTCTAATAAATGACCCTCACCCGTTGTATTTTTCACATACTAATGAATTGGCTAGCCTGGCAGGCGGTTCAGGGCTCCTTCCTAAAAGCAAGGTGGACAGGATTGTCTCTGGCTCAAAGATCCGGGAGACTCTAAAGTCAAAGGACCCTATAAAGCTAAAATCTGAGTCAGAAGCTACAGTTTGTAAAAGTCCAAGTAAGTCAACAAACTAAGGGGAACCAGTGCTGGGGTCCAGAAAAAGAGGCGTGGAACTGGGGGAGAAAAAAGAACCAAGAGAAATCAGGGAGTTTGGGATCAGGAAAATGATCTGGAAGCCATGCCTGGTTGGACACCTGGGCAGGCCTTGTTGACAGTAACTGGTCCTCACAAACTTCACTGGGCAACATGAGAAGGACCAGAGACAGGTGTCCCTGCTACCGCTGGACACATGTTTCAGCCATTCTCAAGACCCTTGGGAGCTCTGAGTCACAACAGTGGAGATCCACTGGGCAGCCTAGTACAAATGATTGATTCTTAAAAAGTATTTGCAAGAACATGTGAATGAACGATAATTTTTTTCACGGCAACTGAAAATTATGAAATATTATGAAAATTATGAAATTATGAAAAACATAATTTTTTCAATTATGAAATATGATGTCCAAATCCTGGAGTTACATAATTCCACTGAAATCCCTATGAAATTTCTTATGGTTCAAAGAGTGACCCAAAGTAAATCATGTGCTTGAAGTGATTTTTATCCTGGACATTTCTCATGGTCAGAGCTGCCGTATTTGCTGATGAACCTCAAGTGAATGCTCATTTCCTCACATACCCCAGATGTGGAGAAAAGGCCTAAGGGATTCCTTCTCAAAACAAAGAATGCTTTAGACGAGCTACTAAAAACATGTATGCTCATTTTCCTCAACACTTAAGAGAACTCTCTGCTGTATGTCTAACATGCTACATAGAGGTATATTTACATAGCTGAAATGTAAACTTCTCTCCAGAGCTACTCCTCTCGTCTAAGTTACACAAATATGTCAAGGCAAGGTTCATTAATTGCCTGATGGTCTTAATTCCCCACTTCATTTTCCCTGCGAACATACCACCAAAAAGCCTTATAGGGCTTGTGTTGATGATTTCTCAAAACTTAAGTGTTTTCGGATAGAATCTTAAGGTAAATGTTGTGAGTTTTCTGATGGAATAACCAATCGAGTATAAAAATTTCAGATCAGGTAGCTTTACTTAACGGTCATTAAGAACAATCCAACTTTTCAAAAGAGGAACCATGGTTTTAATTTGCATCTCAGACTGGTGGAAAAGAATATACTGGGGATAAATAAATGTAGTCATTCTCCACATACTGTTTCACAACGATTTTTATTTTAATAATATATCTTTCCAAGCCATAGACATCTTTCTATGTCAATGTGTAGAGAGTTACCTCATTCTTTTTAAAAATTGTACATTATTTCATTCTATGGGTGTGCCTGTGTCCTGATCTCTTCTTATGAGGACACCAGTCACATTGAATGAAGGCCCATCCATATGACCTCTTCAAAGGCCCTGTCTCCAAACAGAGCCACACTCTGAGGTATGAGGGCTCAGGACTGCAGCAGACGGAACTGGGGAAACGCGACTCAACCCGTAACACTGGCCGTTTGTACTTCCTCTTCTGTGAGGTGCCAGCTCATACAGTTTGGCTATTCTACTATTAACTGGTTCACCTCTTTAAATTTATTCCAAACATTACAGTGGCCTCCCTTTGTCTGCAGTTTCACTTTCCACAGTTTCTGTTACCCACAGTCAACCACAGTTCAAGAAATTCCAGAAATAAATAGTTCATAAGTTTTAAACTGCACACTGTCTGAGTAGCTGATGAAATCTTGTGTCCCACTCATCCAGCCCAGGACACGAATCCCCACTTTGTCCAGTGTGTCCACGCTGAACATGCTACCTGCCCATCGGTCACTTCACTGTCTCCGTTATCAGGTCAATTGTCCAGGCATCACAGCGCAAGTGCGCCAGTCACCCTCGTTTCCCTTAGTAATGGCCCTTACTCTTGGGCTGCAGTGTCCTGAGAGTCAGGGGTCATCACATCTTCAATGTTAAGCCTTTGACTATCAGCCCAGGCTACCTATCCTGGATCTCTTATTCTTGGAGAGAGAAAAAGGCTCTGCCAGACACCTTGGTGGTCAGTTACTTAACAGCTGTGTGGTTGTTGTGAAGATGGATGAAGAAAACACTATTAACAAGGTCTTTTGTGATGTTGATTGGAATTGCATTGAATCTGCAGATCGATCTGAAAAAAAACTGCATTTTTATAAGGTTACTCTTCCAACCCATGGTCTAGGTATATAAGTCCATTTATTTAGGTGTGCAAGTGTGTGTCAGTGTTTTTCCAATGACGTGGTAGTAAAAT
The DNA here is from genome assembly GCA_004026545.1 of Mormoops blainvillei. NCBI lineage: Eukaryota > Metazoa > Chordata > Mammalia > Chiroptera > Mormoopidae > Mormoops > Mormoops blainvillei. The sequence continues at coordinate 41,636 of PVJD01011703.1, read as the reverse complement.
AAAAAGAAAAGAAAGTATGTGTAACCACCCAGCACAGTGCAAGGTACAGTAAGTGCTCACAAAGTAGTAGCTGTTGTTATTTCAAACCCCAACTGAGTCCCCAAGGCTCCGAAGCCCAGCAGCCACTGTGAGACTCCCATCCTCAAAGTGTCCTTTCACACTTCATTTTACGCGACTCCCTGGGCACGTATCAGCCTGAACTCTTTTCTACTGCTGTGTGACTTTCTGTAGTCGTTATTGAACTCGCAGACAGGTAAGATGTTGTAAGGGCAATGGCGACTCTTCAAGTTCTCCCCACAAGGCTGAGCCCAGCTCCCTGAACGCGGGTGGTGCTACTCAGTAAACGCGGCGGTTTGTTTGGGAACGTTAGAACTGCTGAAGCAGTGAAAAGTTGTTTTCTTACCCCGGCTGATATGGCTCAGTGGATTGAAGGCCGGCCTGTGAATGGAAAGGTCACCAGTTCAATTCCCAATCAGGGCACGTGCCTGGGTTGCAGGCTGGGCTGCAGGTCAGGTGCCCCCAGCTGGGAGCTTGCAAGAGACAAGTGATCTCTCTCGCACATTGATGTTTCCCTCCCTCACTCTCCCTCCCTCTAAAAATAAATAGACAAAATCTAAAAAAGAAAAGAAAAGAAAGGTTGTTCTCTCACTTCTGTTGTGCTTGGGAGTCAGAGTCATTAAACCTGAGTAATGCGCTAGATGAGTGAAACAGCTGAGAGCTTTTAGGAAATTATCTTGGTGATATGTTTCTTTTTCTTTAGCTTTTGGCTCCTATAGAACTGATACCCTAGCAATGGCAAGTTTTGAAAAGCTACTAATTCAACATAGATTTTAACACTAGTACTAGCTACAGGATACCACATTTCTTAGCTGTTAAACAAAACAATATTTTAACCAGCTACCGGCAGCCAGGAATTGGACTAGAAATAGCCCTAAGGTTGGAAGGGGGAATGCGCTATGCACACGGTCCTCCCTGTCTCCTGTCCTCTCGTCCCTGGCCCAGATTGGCCCGCCTGGTCCCAAAGGCAGCGGGTCCCTGCCCCTCCACCCTAGGACCGACGCAGGAATTGGTGGGCCAGGAAGTCCTGGCCTTCATGGAGCCTTTCCAGCATTTTGCTGACAGCTTCTCCTCTCAGTATAAAGCACACCCGCCTCCACTCCAGCTGTCTGTGTCTGTTTTATCACCCCTCCAGATTACAAGCGCCTACGGGCCAAGGGCGTGACTTAGTCAGTCAGTAGCCTCTGCAGCCTGCCCTCCCAGCACTCAAGGGAGACCCAAAACTCCTGCCTTGTCACTTGGTGACCACGACTGCACATGGCATGTGGTTTGTTGTCCTGAGAAAAGGGGAATCCTTGTTTTTCCCCCTAAAGTGATGCCATTTGAGGTCACTGTGAAGAGTAAAGAAGTAGCTGATGAGAAAGAGTTGGGAGCCCTGGGAAGGCTCTGCGTTTGGTTTGAATGGCCGGGGGGAGACAGCTGCGAGGCTGGCTTTCGGGTAGATCCCAGCAGTCTCCATGTCCCTGGGCTTGAAAGACTTCAGTCAAAATCTTGTTTGCATTTACTCTGCGAAAAAGCCTGGAATTTTCTTTTCTTGATCTTAGTCCAAGGGTGAGGTTTCTGGAAAGCCCAAGACAAAATTTATGCCTCACAGTGAGAGGCCAAGAGGGAGGAAAAACAATACATTTCTTTTTCTTTTTCCTTCTTTGCTGAAGAAAGCTCCAGGAAGCAGGCCTGCGATCCATCTCTGCGGCATCACTGGGCCCTGGGAGGTGCACAGTGGCCACTTTGTACTTACACAAAGAGCGTCATTTAGTCCAATTCTGATGCCACATCAGCTGGGCCTGCGTGAGATGGTAAAAGTTGCTTAGCAACAAAACTGGCCGTGTCCCTTCCTTCGCTTACTTGTTCATAAAGTACTGGGGAGCTCATGTCTGAATCTTTCTGAGACCTTATGAAATTAAAGCAACAGTCATTCATTCAACTTTTGGGTTTATACCCAGCCCAGAGTTAGGGCCCCTGGAAACCTGTTCCATTGGGTTATAACTGAATTTGGGCGGGGGGATACCAAGTGTAGCAACAAAAGTGCTGATTGAGAGTGGAATGGTGGTAGGCAGCTTCTAATCAGGCCCACAATGACCTCCTCCTCTTGGTACTCACATCCTTTGCAATTACCTCTCCTTGAGCGTAGGTGGGACATAGTGACACACTTCTAAGGAGTAAAACATGTTTAAGGTGGTGGGGTGTTACTTCCAATATCAAACTACAAAAAGGCTGGTTTCCATCTTTCCTTCCTCTCTCACTAGCTCTCTGGCTCTGAGGGCAGCCAGCTGCTATGCTGTGGGCTTCCCTGTGGAGAAGCCCTTGTGGCCAGGAACTGAGGGAGGCCTTCACTTCAGTGCAACGGCCAGGAAAGAAATGGATCCTGCCATCCGCTGCAGGAGCCAGCTTGGAACTAGATCGTCTCCAGTTGGGCCTTCAGATGGAACTGCAGCCCTAACCACCACTTTGACCACAGCCAGTGAGAGCTTGAAGCAGAGGCACTCCTGGCTTCAGAAACCATAAAATAATAAATGTCCATTATTGATATTAAATGACTAAGTTTCCAGGTCATTCATTATGCAGCAATAGGTGATTAATACAGATACTGTGCACAGTGTGAGGGCCCCATTTTCTGAGACTCATTCATTATTTACTTACTTAGTACCGATATATTGAACATTACTAAGATAAAACCGTTATAGGGACACAAAGAGTTCCCTGTCTTCTCGGAGCTTCATTCGAGACAGGTCTACAAGTGCCTGGGAGAGCCAGCAGCTTTGAGGGCCCAGTCCAGAAGGCACTCCAGAGGAGGCGATCTGGCTTCCTGGCCAGACCTCACCAGGTAGACAGTATTCAACCAGCCTTCAAAGGTGGGGCAGGACGCGTCGAGGAGGGTACTACATGACGGCAGTTGGGAAGCAGGGCTGGACCTCTGAGAGCCTGCAAGTTAGTGGACAAGTCTTAAGAAAAAGAGTTTTCTTTGTAGCCAATCAGCTCCAGCATGAGGGACTCGAGAAAGCCTACTTCCTCCTGGCTCTAATACTGTGTACATAACGTGTTGATCTTGTCAAAGATGGGGCCAGGGGTGGAATTTCTTCTGTTCAGTTCATTGCACCATCTCTGCCCAATGGTTCCTAAGCGTGAGTGGACCATTCGTGACTAGGGGAAACAGAAGAAACAGACACTTTCAGATGTAGCGCTCTGGGGATTCGTAGCTCATCGGTGGGAATCCAGAAATTTAGCTAAAATGTTGTACATATCTCATGAAATGTGGAAGAGAGAAACTTTGAGTCACAAATGCAGACCCTGGAAAACATGAGGACCCAGCCTATCACCTTAGGCTGACAGTGCTTTGTGACGGAAGCCCGAGCAAACTAATACAGGAGTCTTTCTAGTTTCATAGGCAGAATAAAGAAAATTCGCCTAAAACATTTTTATCATCCTTCCCCGGTAAATATATTTAGTTCACCTGTAAGCTATTTGGTATTTGGTATATGTTTCTCACCTTAAAAACAACTGCTAACAAAAGATATTCTTTGGAGATTAAATGAGAAAATACACACACATAAAATGAAAACAATGAAAGCCACGCATTACCCTTTGTTAACTAGCATTATGGTTTATCACCAATGGTTTCTCTACGCAGATACATACATCGGGGGTTCAAAACTGTTCTAAGGAGTCATGGACTTTTCCCCACACAGTAGCAATGTGACCTTGGTCAAGCTGGAACTTCCATGAGCTTCCATTTCCTCGCCTGTAACATGGGGATAATAAGAACTGTCTTCTCTCATTTTTATCAGTAATATTAAAGTACCATGACACTTAATAAAGCGCCTGGAACATAGTAAGCGAAGAATAAATAGTCTGTGTATTTTTACACAGCCTGTATTTTACCAAAATGGGGTCATTCTAAACGTGTTATTTTTGCAATCCACTTTTTCCATGTTTGGTACAGTTCCTTACTAGCTATTTATCAAGTTCTGTTTCTGGGCCTATAAGCGCCCCACACTTAACCATGTCTTTTCCTGGTCTCGTGGTGTTTTTATTTTTACAGGCCTCTTGGAACAGACTCCCGTAGGACTCTGTCTTTGTGTGTTTGGGGAAACTTCCAAACGCGCAGTTAGCGTTGAGAGCTCGTTCAAATTTCAGATGTCGCCAGGCGGCCCAGAGAAAGCAGAACTGGCCCTCCTGACTCTGAGAGAAGCTGCCTGCTGCCTGGGTGAACTCGTGGACAGGGCACCCAACGGAATCGCAACGCGAAAGGCCCTGGGGGCCACGCATGCCGGCGGCGCACGGACGCTGGCTCCGCTGGGCTGTGAGCCCTGGTTCTAGAAGTCCGCTCTGCCCAGAGGCCGGGGCCCGGACCCGAGTCAGGCTGCCCCAGGCAAGGATCGGCGTATGGGAGGAGACTCCAGTCCGGGTGCCAGGGTCCCCGGAAGTCGCCCCGCAGAGCCCCCGCACCAGCCATGTCGCCGAAAAGCAGCCTTCTTCTCCTGACGCTTGTTCCTTGAGTTTTCCTAAAGCACAAAAACTCCGAGGAGTGTTTAAACCCAACGTTCTCAGGATGAATGAGCTTCAAGGTCCTTCCTAAAGTGGGCATTAAGGGGAAGGGAGCAGCTGGACAGAATACGGGGCGCGTGTGGGAAGACAGACACCAACTCCAACCCGAGCTGGGGAGGCTTTGGCCGAGGTGAAGCGTGTTTACCTCCAAAGCTGCAAAGGGTCGACGGGCGCTGGGCGGGGAGCCGGGGGGCGGCGGGTCCTCAGGGTCTCTCACAAAACCCCTGCGGCTATCATGAGGAAAAACTGCGTCCTGACTGGACACCAGGCCGTCTCCAAGGTCGTGCAGGCCGAGGCTGCTTCTCCAGGGACGGCGACAGCACTGGCCTGAGTGGCGCGTCCTGCAGCGGCCTGGGTTCCAGGGAAAACCCAGGCGGGCTGTGTGGGGGGCTCCTGCCTATCACGTGCCGCTTTTCTGCCCCCGCGAGTTCCATTATCACATCAACTCAACTCAACAAGTACTTGGCAGGGTCACATTGCATTGAGATTCATCTGCCCAGTGGGGGCTATTCCAGGGAGTGGGCCCTTTTTGTGCTGGGAAGCTATTAGGGGGCTTCAGCCCTGGAGGCTGTGAGGAGCACAGGGGCAGGCAGCCTGGCGGGGACCCCGGCCCCCATACCCAGGGGTCGACTGCCGGCCACACAGTATGGGAAGGGAAGTCTCAGCACCATAGTGCAGGTGGCCCGAAGGGCTTTCCTGCTGACCATGTATACAAAAACAAAGTAAGAATCCCTCTAGTTGGGATAAACAGGGTCTTTGAATAACTCAAAGAAACAGATGGGGCTGTATATTTCATAAGAGACTGATTTTTCTAGAATAATATGTTCAGGAATATACAACAGTGGCAAAATACTGCTGCCTGTGGTTATATGTATTTTAGTGCTTTGAGGTGGCCTGTGTTGGGGTCCCCAAGACTGGCTCCATATTCGCAGATTTGCTAGGAGGACTCATGAGACGCAGCACATAGTTGGGCTCATGGCTGAGATTTAGTGCAGTGATGGAGGAAGGATAACAGTCGGATCACATGGAAAGGGACCCGGAATGATCTAGAGAAATCCATGCCCAGGCTCTGGGCGCTACCCTTCAGTCGGCCTCTTCTCCAGCGATGGGGACACAGTAACATGCGTGCAGTGTTTCTGCCCCAGAAAGCCTAGCGGAGGGTCAGCGTTCGACCCTTCCACCCAGGTAGGTCACATCTGCACTCTCTGTCTGGCACGCACCAAAACTCCAGACCCCCAGGGTGACTGGTACCCTATACTCCGCCCTCCCCAGCCAACTGAGGGCCAACCCAGGCTCTTCATCTCAGTCTGTTCCCGTGCAATAGAATTCAGTCTCCGAAAGTGTGGGTGACCTCTCGCTATTTTTGCAGCTCTTATCTTTTTAAAGTCTGCTGGCTTTTCCAGAAGGTAGTAACATTTACAAGGCCGCGGATCTGTGATCGTGCAGTAAGTAAATAATACCTCATCTTCAAAGGTGCTAAGGTTTGCCGATTAAGATCACATGTTCCTAAAGAAGAGGAAGCTGCCCTCTAAGTGCGTGCTTCCGAGTCTCTAAGAACAAGCCAGCACGTGTTGTTGGCTATAGTTACACTTAAAAGAGAATTTAACCTGCACTCACTCATTTACTTTGTCTTAATTATGGTTGACATACTGTATTACATGAGTTTTAGGTGTACAACATAGTGAATCTAATTGATATACATTACAAGATGATCACCACGCTAAGTCTATTAACCGTCTGTCACCATAGAACATTATTACAATATTATTGATGATATTCCCTGTGCCAGACATTATATCCTCATGACTTCTTTATTTAAAACTGGAAGTTTATGCTTCTTATTCACTCATTAACTTTAAAACTCTGTCACTTGACAGTATTCAACTCAAAGAAGGTAAATGTTACTTATACAACAACTTTACTCAGAAGTTAAACTTCAGTAAATCTCTCACTAATCAGTGAAGAAGAGAACTTAGTTAACCATTAGTAGAGTCCCAACACTGTGCCAGGGTCAGGCGTGGTGGAGAGAGGCAAAGCAATACAAGTTAAGAAGCAGACGTCAAAATGCGGGAAGATACTAATTCTGTGCAAGAAAATGTTTAAAACAATGAGCCCTAAGCCATGCGGTAAATCTTACAGTGTCATAAGAACTCAAGATGAGAGATCAGTTTTCACTTTTTACAGTATTATTTTTAATGTAAGAATAACCCTTAGAAGAAGAAAATTAAAATCTCTAATTTCAAAAGGAGAGAGCTTCAAAATCACAGTTGTAAAGCAGATGTAAGAATGGGTATAACTAGGAGTAATTAATTTCTATAGAGAAAAAGAAAGATCGAAAGGAAATATGACACGACAGGGTCCGGCACAAATAACGGCCCTTCGTTGTTGCAAAATCTTTTATTACAAAACCGTGAGCATGTAATTCTGTACCATAACACTGTCACACTCAAACACACCATCTGCCACTTTAGGTGAAGGGTTCAAATCGAAACTATAAATTATGACACCCGTATCATTTCCCTAGCAACCACACTCAAGCAGACGTTCCTTCTGCCAGACCCTGTATATTAATATTTGTTAATTTAATAGAGGAATCTATTTATTTTCTGTATTTTTGAAATATTTTACAATTAAATTTTTAAAAGAGCTTCTAATGCTTTTAATTGATTCCATATGCCACAATCACTGAAACTTCACTAAATAAACTGAACTAGCAAAAGTGGGGCCTCACCTCCTTCGAAGCAGAAGTGGCTGTGTTCCTTCCCCTTCCTGTAGGGGAAGTGTCCCTGTGTGCATTTTAAGCTTGAACACATAGGAACTGTGTTGAGAGCTGTTCTGCTCCTAGGAACTGCCCTGCCTATCTCATCAGGTCACAGTGACCTCCAGGCTCCAGTTTAGGGTTATCACTTACATTCTCCCGGAAGAGTAATCTTAAGCAGTCGTTCAAAGTCCTTCCCATGTCTCTGTCAGTCTATGTTTATCATTTTCATGGTCTAATTAGGTAGCCTTCCTAAACTAATTCCCAGTATGTCTGCATGATCACAGTCAAGCCTTATCGCTGTTGTAAAGATAGATGATCACTCTAACCGTCTGGCCACAGGTATGTTTGTTGTTTTGAGGGTTATAAGAGTCCTTTAATAGCAATCGAATCTCAAAAAAAAAAAAAAAAAAGGGCCAGAGAAATCAGGATAGATAACAGTACTTTAAAATTGCTAAGAGACCAAATCATATTTGTTCCCACTACAAAAATATAAATGATAATTACGTGACATAATAGAGGTGTTAGCTAACACTATGGTGGTAATCATAGCACAATATATGAATGTATCAAATCAACACCTTACACTCATACAATGTTATGTCATTTTTATCTCTCAATATAAATAACTAAATGTGCTTTTGTAAAATACACATGCTTTGCAAGTAATATTTTTATTAAAAAATAGACGTTTAAAGGGAAGGAATAGATAGAGCCTAATAATATCTCCACTGAATTTTAAAAGCTTCAGCAACTGTACTTTAGAAAACAGTGCGTGTTTCTTTACCTGCCAGTGAGTTTATAATCAGAGAGAGGGCAGGTGGGCAGGCCTCTGAGGGCCTCAGCCAAAATATACTGCAGTTCATCTTCAATTTCCCCACCAGGTACCTATATTTGTACCTGGGGGACCACCTATGCTGCTTGAGGACAATGTGATGCTTATTAGAAAATAATGAAGTTCCCCAAAATGGTCTTTCCATTCCCCTAAACTTGGCAGGTGCTCTGTTCACTACCATCCACCCTAATTTAAGCCAGAAACAGATTCCAGTTGTTGATAATCTTACAAGAAAAACAAAATATGGCCCCGGCTGGTGTGGCTCAGTGCACTGAGTGCCGGCCTGCGAAACGAAAGGTCGCCGGTTAGGACACATGACTGGGTTGCGGGCCCGGTCCCCAGTAGGGAGCGCTCACGACGCAACCACACATTGATGTTTCTCTCCCTTCCTTCCCCTCTCTAAAAATAAATAAATAAAATCTTTTTTAAAAAAAGTAAAACAAAATATGTGTAGATTTGATCTATACAGAATAGTACACACATACTATGTGTATAAGGCTTTACACTTTATCTTGTGTCTCTGTCTATACCTAATTTGGTTCTCTAATTTATCTGTAACATGCTTATTATTGGTGCCTAAGGGTTACACATTGCCCCTAACGGATATCCAAGTTGTAAGTCTGTGCTTGTATATTACAGGACCTCCGCAGTTACCTAAGGAGCAGCCTCCTTCTTTGGTAACGGCTCCCTATTTCCTCCAGGTATTCACACCGCCGCATGGAGTTTCCACACTTAGAGCAGTACTTCTCTCCCAGGAGAGATTTTGTCCCCGCCCCAGGGACATTTGGCAATGTCTGGAGACATTTTCAGTTGCCACAGCCCGGATAGAGTTGCTTCTGGCAGCTCAGGAGGAGAGCCCAGGGATGCTGCTACACACCCTACAAAGCACAGGGCCGCCCTCACATCAGAGAATGACCTGGGGCAAATGGCCACTGTCCCTGCGGGAGAGAAACTGATACAGAGAAATTAACTGCACTGCTCTTTCTACCCACGAGGCACCTGAGTCAAGTATAGCTTAAAAATCACAGCCCCATCTCCTTGCAAGAGTTACGGGTTCAGGGGAAACACACGACCACTAATGATCGAGGAACCAAAAGATGCTATCTCCTGATGGTTTCTGGGAGAGAGAAGCTTCCTCACTCTTTTGAGAGGGGTATGGAACGTGACCCTTTAATGGTTCGCACTCCAGCCAAGATGGACTATCAGAACCAGTTTTACCCTGCATATGTATTGATGGTTTTAAAACATGGTGAGTCAGTTGTGCCTGACAGTAATTCCCGAGAAAGACGGAAAGTTCAAGTAGCCTATTTATATGTGTCATTGGATTAACTGGGGTGGGGGTGGGGTAGAAAAAAATTTTTAAGAAATAATGGCTGAAATTTTTCCAAATTTGATTTAAAAATAAAGAGAAACTCTGTATCCAAGAATATCAATGACGAAAAAAGAGGAGAGAGAGAACTTACCATGACAGTAAAAGTAATGCAAGTGAAAGATGGAAATCTGTCTTTTCTCTTAAAAGAGGTCTATATAAAGTTTTGAAGAACCTGTTTCAAATGAATGGCTTTTCTCCTCTAAGTCACCACAGCAATGGGAACTATTTGATTTCTGTTTTAGCAGACCTCAAAACTAGCTTGGACCTGTGAATAGACCTCATTGTTCCACTAATGTATTATTAGTCTTGGTCACATGTTCGGGCCACACCAAGCTCAAAAGGCAGCCAGAAACCCTGTGCTGTTGAATTATCTGTTTCACCACAGCTACAAATCCTGTTCTCCTTCAGTGTACATGTTTAGGGGCTCGACTCCCATTGCATTCTTTTTTTTTTTTTTTTAAGATTTTATTTATTTATTTTTAGAGCAAGCGGGAGGGAGAGAAAAAGAGAGGGAGAGAAATATCAATGTGTGGTTGCCTCTCACAAGCCCCCCACTGGGGACCTGGCCTGCAACCCAGGCATGTGCCCGGACTGGAAATTGAACCAGTGACCCCCTCGTTCACAGGTCAGCGCTCAATCCACTGAGCCACACCAGCCAGGGCTCACTGCATTCTTCATTCAGATCTACTCAAGGCCAAGATAGTCTACTTTTTTTTTTCCTTAATTGTTCCAAGCTTCATATACCCGTCAAGTCCAGAATCTCCTCCCTGTCCCACAACACATGCCCCACCCCCATCCCCCACCCGAGCTCAAGGAGCTTCCGAGAGTCCAATGATGAAAGAGAGAGAACGGGAAATTTTCACCAGTCCACTAGCACAACCCTTGGCCCTGCTCCGTTGGCTCATCGGTTATAGTTCCAAGGTTTCAGCTCTTTCATTTCAGGCCCAAATCCACCCTCTGGTGCCCAGCCATCTTTCCGCCCCCCTCCCCCCGCAAAAGCTTGAAACTACTCCCGGGTAAGTGCGTCATCTAGAGAAGTTCCTGCCTTCGGCACACACTGCCCTGAATCCTGAGGCCCCTGCATGGAACCTGGAATTCTCTGTCCTCGTGGCGAGGTCTGCTTTAGGGCCCATGCTGTGCCCTCCTGTTCACAGACCCCGGATCAGCCCCACAGGGTTCCCGGGCCCGGCTGCCAGGAGCAGGGGCTGGGCAGTGCCATTCCTCTCCCGCAGCAAGGCCCGATCTCTAGGCGGTGGGCTTCCCTTCTCCAGAACTCCGCAGGTTTCAGCCAGGAAGGGGGCTCTCTTCATCAAGCACAACAGGTCCCGCCCCCCTGTCCCAGGACAGCCGCACGGTCCAGTGTCATCTTTGATCGTTAACGGGGGGCCACGCGACTGATCTCATCCAGAAAAGTGAAACAAATGTCTATGCTATGATGATTCTCTCTTCCTATAAATATGGAATTTGCTCACATAATATTTTAAAATTCTGCCCTGATCAGTGTGGCTAGGTTGGTGAGGCGTCCTCTTGCAAAGCGAAGGTTGCTGGTTCGATTCCTCCGTCAGGGCACACGCCTGGGTTGCGGTTTGGTCCCCAGTACAGGCATGTTCAAGAAGCAACCGATCAATGTTTCTCTCTCACATCGATGTTCTCTCCCTCTCTTTCTCCCTCTCTTTCCCTCTCTCTAAAAATAAATAAATAAAATCTTTTAAACTATGTATTTTTTTTTAATTCTGCTGCGGCCACTCACGCCATTATTCGGAATCTCCATCACACTAAGAAAGCTGAAAGAATTCTGAAGGACACTTGTCCATAGGTGGGAGAAATCACATTGCATTTGCTGGTTTAATACACAGGGACCCTTCGTAGATATCAAGACCTTCTAACAGATCTCAATTCCAAGGAATCCCAAGCCACCTCTAAGGCCTCCTGGCTCCTCTCATACCTGTCCTAACAGAAGTGGGTCACCACTCCTCTCCTACCCACCCTGCTTGGGTGCACAAGGATTCCCTCTCCTCACCCCCACCCGAAGACCAGGGCCTCTCGGCCAAGGCGTTGTCTCCACTCGTGCCACAAAGGCTGAGTCCAGATGAGCAAGTCGGGACTCTTCCCTTATCCTGGCTTCAAAGTCCAGGGTGTATTGCTTATGAGATAAAAACTGTCTAGAGATTTAGTAAATATTTGCAATCGATGGTGCCAGTGACAGCAAATGGCTTCTCTGCCTGACCTCTGGCCTTCACCCTTTCCCTGTCAGCAGCCACCCCGCCAAGTCCTGCCGCCCTTCTCGGCCTTACCCTGCTCAAGTCCCCAGTTCTGCTGGGGGAAGTCAAGTCCTGTCCACAGCCTCAGGTCAAGCCAAAGGGGTTTTGTTCTGCAAGCGAAGATGTTTTGCTGCTACCCCTAACCTCCTGTAGGTATCCCCCACCTTTTACTCCTGTTTATTATGCCCATTTCTCTGCTCTGCACCCGGATGGATCATTTTTTCTTGTCGCCCACCGCAGGTCTGCAGGCCCAAGTCCTCCCTCTCCGTGGTGCAGTCGCCAGCACCTGCTGGAGACTCTATCATGAGATCTTCGGTGCTAACTGGATGGTCTCCAGGTCAGCTGCTGTCACTGGCCTTCTGAGCATCTTCAGAAATTGCCAGAAAGAAGAGGATTCTGTTGACAAATTCTCTTTCTCCACGTCCCAGTTAGCTGCTCGTATCCAAAGCCTCTCTCACCCCCAAGTCACTGATCAAAGGGCCTTGGGGAAACCCTGAGGGGTTAACAGCAGGGGACGCAGGGACTGTGCCAGCATTTGCTGAGAATCCACTGTTTGCTACGTAGAGTTCTAAGTGCGTTAAATGGATCATTATCTCAAGGAATCCTGGGATGCCGAAGGATTATTATCTCCTTTTTACAGCAGAGAGGACCGGGAAGTTAAGTAACTTGCCCAAGGCGCACAATGACCGCTGGTGAGCAGGCGCCCAAGCCCGGCGTTGTTCCCGGCAGTGCGTGTGGGCGCTAAAAGGCAGAGAACCAGGAACGGGGGGAGGGTGTGGGGTCCTCTGTTCCAGTGGTGGGACAGTTTGGGACGAAGACTGCAGGCAGGAAGACGTTAGTGCTCTGAGTCTCCTCCCCTCCTCCTCCCCATCCCCAGCCGCTCCCTGCCCGCCTCCCTCGCTGGTTCGCCCAGCTGTTTCGGGTTAACTCAATTCAAAGGGGAAAAAAGAAGGAAGCTGTGTTTTGGCCTTTACTCCAAATACCCTTCTTCCATCCAGTTTTTCCATTAGTAAGGTTTAAGGTACCTTTAAACCTTTCAAGTTTTAAAAATACGAGGCGTACACACTGGAAAGGAAAGGAAAATCTGCGAGCCTTGAACTCTCCACAGGCCGGCTGATTGCTTGCAAAGGGACCTCAGCAGACAAACTTCGGCCCGACCCCGGGCTGTCTCCTGGGGAACGTGGAGAAAACGACTCGTTCTGTCCCATCCCCAACGACAAGGGGGGCTGCAGCGCCCCCGCACGCGGCGCCGGAAACGGCCGCTCTGGGGCACGTTTCCTTCTCCGTCGAGCAACGTGTATACCGATGTGCTGCCAGCGCGGGGGCCCCGTTCCCCTCCGTCCCAGCCGGCGCTTTGCTACGAAACAATGAAGAAGCGCCGCCTTAGGTGAACGGAAGCGCGGCAGCGTCTGAAAACAGTCAGACTGGAACAGCCTGTGTTCCCAACAGACCCTTCTGATCTTTTGGTCTTACTTGCTTTTCGGAAAGGGATTTGTAAAACCATCGCGCCACCCCCACCCCCACCCCCGTTCCCAGGGGCTCGGGCGTGGGAGCAGGAGGGAGGCTGCGCAGGCCTGTGCGGGCTGCTGGCCTCCCTTCGCCCGGAGGGACTGACGCCCGCCAGGGCCAATTCACCACTTCCTTTCTGCCTCAACGAAATGACCCAGTGTCACATTCTTAGGGAAAAATCAAGCCAGAATCATGGACTCTTGCAATCTTTTTATCACATGTTCTGGGCACGCATTTGCTGGCGTTTTAAAAAATTGACAAATCTTTTGTGACCAAAAATAAGTCTTTCCACGTTTTTACTTGATTAAGAACTTATTTCCATTTTTCCTGACAATCCAAGTGGCATTTCAGTTTGAGAGTGACTACATTGAGGATGTGATTTCTCGTCCGCTCTCGATGGGCAGGCGCTCTCGTGGGGTTCAGAGAACTGTTGAACCCCGGGGGGCTTCCTGGGACCTGCCTCCTGCCCGGTGCTGTAGCCCTCATTCACGGAGGCAGGCGTGGGGCGAGGGCTCCGGGCAGCTCAGGGGGCTTGGGGCGGGCAGCAGCATCTCCTACTTTACATCACACAGAGTGTCTGCAAAGTGGACATTCATTATGTTTTCAGTTTGTATTGTGTGCGTGCGCGCGCACCTGCGTGTGGGGAAATTTCTTGAGGTGGTTCTCAGACAGCACTTCCAAAGCCCACTGGGAGAGTGGGCTTGGGGTTATCTAGCAGAACTTTAGGCTCTACTCTACTTTCCTTTTTATTTACTTTACATATTGGATTTCCAGGTGTAATTATAACCGAACAAAGGGTTACCTACTTTTTAATGTGTGTTTTAAAAGATTAGAAACCACGGCTGCTTTTATGGCACGTCTGTGTCTGATATCAAGGTCCTTGTCTTCCTTGTTCACTGAGAACCCCTGAAGCCTGGAGGAGGATGCGCACAGAGTGGGCCTCGGATAAATATCTTTTGAAAAAAAAGTGAAATCTATACCCCACATAATCCTTACAACAGCCTCATAAGAAAGAGAAGTGCGTATTTCCCTCCCACAGTCACCCAGGAACTCAAATTATGAAGTTTGACCCGAGGTTACTCAAATTTGAGTTAACCCGAAGCGCCTTCGGAGGCCCATGCTCACCTGAGTTTGGTACGGGTGCCTGCGTGTGGGCACTGCGATGCGTGCTTGCCCTTTCTTCCTACCCATGTTACAAGGTTCCCGAAAGAAATAAACGGCAAAAAAATGATGTAGAATATTTGAGTATTTCATGCATGGAGCGATTAACAAACGTAAAGTTAGTAACTGGGGGTAAAAATAAAATAACCCCTCGTCCACCAGGAGGGCACCGTCGTGGACAAATGTGTGGGAACAGATGTCAACCCCGATCACAGTTCTGAAACTCTTTTACTGGATCCTGGTGGTCTGACAGATCGCCTCTTGTCTGCCACACCCTTTCTCCTGCCCCCCCAGATCTCCAGACGCCTAAGATCCAGGATGTCCCCTCGGGACATGCGCGCCCTGCCCCAGTGAGAAGGGCTGAGCCAGCTCTCTAAGCCCTGGGCTCCGTCCAGCTAGTACAGTTGCCCTCCTCCTCCTGTGCTTCCTCTTCCTCAGGACACAGACGACACAGAGGGGGGAAGCAGACCCTGGGGACAAGCTAAAAACAGGAAGTGGGTGGGCACAGGTCTGGGTCTGTAGTAGTAAGAAACCAGGAGTCAGACCGGGATAAACAACCTTGATGAGCAAGCCATCAGACCATTACTTACTTTCAGGGTGTCATCCAGAAGATAGCTGAGTGGGCTGGGGAGTGGGTTTGTCACCTCCCCCTCCCCTGCAGAGCTGAGGGGCTCTTCTCCCTCTCCTCCTCCTCCTCTACCTCCTCCCCTTCACCCCCCAATACTTACTCCCCAAGCAGATGGATGCATGCCCACCTGACAGGTGACTACAGAGGAATCAGAAAACCCTCCCAGCCAGAAACCCCACCGGCGAGAGGCTCCTGTGGGTTAATTACCTTCCTTCGTGGGGACTGGCGCCGCCTCGGAGAAGCGCAGACAGAGGCCTGCTTTGTGTCTGCTGGACGAGGCAAGGAGGAAAACCTTTCGTGCCCTGTTCAAGGAGGAACAAGAAAGGGGGCGCGCTTGTCGAATTAGCAATCACGTGTGCTAAAATTCCACGTGGAAACGGATAAGGAGGAAACAGGAAAATTCCATAATTTGAGGTCGTCAATTGCTCGCACAACAGAGGTAACCAAAACGAGGTACAGCAAACCCAGCGGCCTGGCTGTGACTTGGTACCTACCAGGCGGGGGCCTGTGAGAGACAGAATACGAAATCACTGTGAAACAGAGGCTCAGTAAACACAGCAGTTGTCCCAGTCCAGTGGGGATGATCATGACCTCAGGTGTCCTGTTAGAGGCCCCACTGCACACGGAATCCGATCAGAATTATGTGTCTCTACTTTTAGCTAAGAAAGTGGGGTTGTGATAAATAAGCCTTGGGAAGCTCATCTTTTTTTTCTTTCTGTCAGCAAAGCTGGTTTGAATACTGTCTCTGACTTTTACTGGCTGGGTGACCGGGCCACCTGAACTCCCTGAGCAACAGCTTTCTCATGAGGAAGTGGGGTGATGCTAGCTGACGAACAGGATGGTGCGGAAGAAATGAAGTTAGATAACCTTCCTAAAGCTGCTGTTAAAATGCCTGGGACTTCAACAGACCTTCAACCAAGAGTAGCTTGCATTTTACTTGAGACACAGGCTCTAGGAAAATGTTGTACTGGGAGGGTTTTGTAGATGGAGGCAGAAAGGCTATAGGTCAGCCTCCCAGCACTGCCCCAGAGAAGTTCAGGCGACGAGGTCAGGAGTTCTGGGAAGGGAGGGAAAGAGGGTCTTGTTAGCACAGGGACATGAGACTCCGCATAGAAAGATCTGGCTCCTAAGACCCAGTAGGAGACGCATTTGGGCGGAGTCCCGGGTCCAATCCTTTCCCTGCTTCCTACGCCCTGCCCCTGACACTGGAAACCCCCACGTGAAGGCTACAGGGTCCTGGAGAAGCCTCAGGTCAGGACCAGTTGCATTAAAGAGGCAGAGGAGGATGAAGGGACGGAGTGAGCACGCTGGGGAGACAGGGCTGCAGGGAGAGCTCAGCACAGGGCCTCCCGCACAGGGAAGGGGACGCAGCTGTCACCCCACCTGCCAGAGCCAGAAGGGCCACGATCCCTAGAGACGTGGTCAGACTCTTCCCTGCCCAGCCTCAGGCACACGTCGTTTATCTACGTGTGCAAGAAAGCCTGATTGTTCTTCTCTCCCCTGTGTAACCTGCACCTACCTTGGAACTTACTGATAAAGCTCCTTCCTCCCTTTGTCTAGGGTCAGGGAACACCAGGACCTTGGGATGGTGGCAGGGGGCCTTGGAGGGGACCCGATCCCTCACCTTTAGAGGGCGCTGGTGTTCCGATTAGGAGATTTTCCCAGCCATGAGCTAAGCAATGGCACAGCCCAGACTTGAATGTGGTGTTTTATTCTACTCCATGTCGCTGCAGGTGGGCACTCGTCCTGTAACCTCGGGGAAATGTGGCCGTTCTCACAGGGCGCTGCAGCAAATGAAGTCTGGAGACAGGCGGGCCTGGGTTCAGCCCAGGCCCTAATAAACCAATGATCTCGCACAAGCAACTGAGCGTCACAGAACCTCAACCTCACCATCGTGAATTAAAGTACTAATTTATATAGGTTACCGGGAGAATGAAGTGAGATAGCATTTAATACAGACAGCGTGGCCCCCAACACCACGGGTGTTCAGTGAGGCCACTTGCTGTCATCATCCCATCACCGAACTCCAGGTAGCTGGAGAGAGCTTGAAGGTGCAAGGACCTTGGGAAAGGGGAGGAGAAAGTGAAAGCCATTGGTGTCTAGTCTTTGGTGACTGTCTGAGATCTGCTAAACTCAAAATAATACGGGGAGCGGGGTCACAGGCCAGAGCAGAACAGGGAGTTCAAAACTTCAAGTCCCTCTTGGCTGTGTTATTATGTTTTCTTCAAGTATTTGACCTTCTAACAAAGGGAGCTCCAGGTCAGTAAGAGGTGACCAGAAAGCAACAGGCATGGTGCAGCAGAGCCATCCTGGGGACCAAAGCAGAATCCCTGGACTGCAGTGGCCTCACTGGGGCAGAAAGGGTCCGGTCATCCTTATGTCATAACCGCAAACTTGGAAGGAAGGGAAGGAGGGAGGGAAGGAGGGAGGGAAGGAGGGAGGGATGGAGGGGAGGGAGGAAGGGAAAGAAAGGGAGAGACAAGAGGAAAAAACAATTAACCCTGAAATTTTCCAATATCAAATTACAACCACTGAGCTTTTGTCAACAACCATAGAGTTAACAGAACAAAACCGAAGCCACCAAAACGAGATGGCCCACGGACAGATTTTATGCTGGAGTTCCGGTGGCTGCTCTATGGACCAAGATACATATTTACACAGTGTTTTTGAATTATCATAATCCTGAATTTAACTGCCCAAAGTACAAAAAGAACTCTCTTTTAGATGTTTTCTAAAGGGGGGATTGGAGGGGAAAAGAAACTCAGTTTATTTTAAGGACCAAAGCCAGCTACTTAAAACTCTGGGGGTTAGATCCAGAAAGAGATAACCGGGCTTCATTATGAAAAGCGTGACATCAGCAGTTAGCCCTTTCAGTGAGAAAGAAGGGGAGGCTAGGAAAGGGCACATGTGTCCTCACCCTGAACTCTTCTCCAGGACAATCCACATCTGGAACCATTAGACGTTTGAAACGAAAAAGCGCTTTGTCAGCTTGTGCTTGTAAATAGTGTCCTTGGGTCCATTTTCCTGCTCCTAAACACAAAGTCTGTGTATGCGTGTGTGTCTGTGTGTGTCTGTGTGTGTCTGTGTGTGCCCGTGTGTGTGTACATGGCTTTCCTCATGTCTTACGTCCCCACACCGGAGAGAGACAAGCATGCGTGTGCGGTGCATACGGGGTGGGACTGGCGGTGAGGGTAGCAGAGCGGGGAGTTAGGGGCAGGAAGGCGGAGAGCAGTGTGGAAGGCAGAAAGACTAAAATGCTTCTATTTCAGAGCTTGAAGTAACGCTGGCTGGCGATCCACCAACACCCCCGCCCCCCACCCTGTCCCAAACCCAGGCCCCGGCACAGGCAGCCGAGAGCCGACCCCTGGCCTCCGAAAAGGAAATCTCAGTCTGAAAATGCTCATTAGACAGTTTCCCTGCAGACACCTCTGGTAAAAGTTTTACCTCCAGCATGAACTTGGCTGTAAACTCATCTCCCAGAGGTCAAGGTCCTCTCTCTAAACTGTTTTATGATCTTTAGGTACCAGATACTCAGACATCGGAAGGATGATAATTTTGAGTTTCTAGAGCCTTAGGCTTAATTTGCAACAAACGACCCAGACAGACATCCAAGGAATAGAAGAGTCATCTAAGTTGTGACTCGTAATCTTGGTCTTCAGCTACTTGTTTCCTTGAAAGTAATAATAAAAGTCTGAGAAGTTTCTTGAAGATTCTATTTAAAAAAAAACAACCCTATCTTTTCATTGGGCTACTCTAATGCTGCAAGTACTTACTAGACCCTCAAGTTGGTTTTTTGTTGTTGTTGCTTTTAGCTAAAATTATGTTGATTCATTTTAATAACACAGGTAATTTGTGGTTCACCAGAAAATCCAATTTGTGAA
Source organism: Mormoops blainvillei (assembly GCA_004026545.1). Lineage (NCBI taxonomy): Eukaryota > Metazoa > Chordata > Mammalia > Chiroptera > Mormoopidae > Mormoops > Mormoops blainvillei. The sequence goes on along the minus strand of PVJD01011703.1, from coordinate 22,629 downwards.
AAATCCAAACATATATTAGAGTGGTTCCTTACATAATAGAAGTGTTTTTCATTTTGCCAAAATATTCACAGTGCTTAAATATTAGTGTCTTCTTATACATTTGCCCTTAATCTTTTAATATGTATTGAGTCACAGTAAGTTTATAGTTACAGTTCTGCCAAGGTCCTTGAGGACTGTTTCCAGTTAAGTTCTGACACAAATGTTTTAACAGACAGCTGTCCTGGGAGATAGGCTAGCACCTTTTTGAATGTTAAGAATTTCAATGAAGATAAAATTTAAGCCTAAAACTGTCCCATCTCTGCATGACTAAATGGGCATTCCCCTCTGTTTTTATCGAGATTAAAAGGGTTTTTTTACATACATGACCAGCCCAGGAGACTTTAGATTGTCGTTTGTCCTTTGTTTATTGGAATTGACCCATTAGCAAACTGGAAATTGTCCTTGGTGTTGTGCCCTGGGATAGTGACAACAGCAGTCGGTGTGACCCTCTCTTGTCTAGATGGCCGAATCCAGCTCCCTAAAGGCTTTGGCCTGCCCAAGGAGCTCCAGGCCATGAATTCTCCAGGAAAGAAGATGCTACTTGTATGGTGGATCTTAACGAGTTTCTTTTCCTTGGAGGAAAAACCCTTGTAATATTTCAAAATATGTAGCTTAAAAAAACTCCTGTCTAGGAAGCAATGTTTTCTATTAGCATCTATTGTGCACTTTGTTGTAATGTGTTAGTGAAGGAAATAAGGAAATGCTGGGTTTCAATGGATCCAGAAACACAATAAGACAGAGTAGGCATGGCCCCAGCTGGTGTGGCTCAGTGGAATGAGCGCTGGCCTGCGAACCAAAAGGTCACCAGTTTGATTCCCAGTCAAGGCACATGCCTGGGTTGCGGGCCAGGCCCCGCGTACGAGAGCCAACCAATCAATGTATCGCTCACACGCCGCTGTTTCTCTCCCTCTCTTTCTCCCTCCTTTCCTCTCTCTCTAAATAAATAAATAAAATCTTTAAATTAAAAAAAAAAAAGATAGAGTATGTATGCAATGTCCCGTGCACTTCATAGGATAGCAAAGAATCCTCGGTCTTTGGGGGGACGTCACAGTTTAATATAACAGGATGATCGCTATATAACACAAAACCAGGCCGACTTATTTAGTAGCCCTTGAAATCAGACCCCGAGCTAAGTGCCTGGTGCGAGGAGCTTCTCTGAGGGGGTTTCACCGGGAAGCAGGAGGCAGGGAGCCTGCAGGGCGAGGTAGGGAAGCGGAGGGTTGGCGTAAGCGCGCATTCAGAGGTCCCTGCCGTGGGCCCTTCTGCTGGGGCTTCCGAGGGCTGTGCAGCATCCCCCCTCCCCAAACGGCTCAGCTGAAAAATGGAGACGGGCGGTATAAATACTCCCATGCCTTCTGCAAGCGTTGCCCAGGGGCATTAACCCTCCTGCAGTTCTGAGCTGCTTTGTGGAGCCAAACAAACTCGCAGGCCTCGGAGAAGGCCTGGGCAGAGTGAGGAGAGAAGCAGGCAGGCACTCCACCGGGCCCAGCTTCTCTCTCCCCTGCTCTCCCCTTTCAAGGACTGTGCGCTCTGGGGAAGCCTGTGAGCCGTGCCCTCTGGAGAGACCCAGCAGGCGAGGAACTGAAGCCTCCCACTGCCAGCCACATGGGGGAGTGGAGAAGAGGGTCCCCCGGCCGAGTCTTCAAGGCCTGTGGCTCCAGCCGACAGCCTGACAGCAGCCTCAGGACAGACCCTGGGCCAGACCCGCCAAGCTAAGCCAGGCTGACCCTCCTGACTCTCAGAAGCTGTGAGTTAATACTTTTTTCGTTTGGTTTAAGCTGCCAAACGTGGGGGGTGATCTGTGATGCGGCGGCGGACAAGTAACACAGTGTCCACATAAGAGAGGATATTATGTGGTGATAAAATATCGGATTTTTGAGGACTGCCGGGTCACACGAAAAAGTGGCGCGTGGACAATATCAAGTGAAAACAGCAGGCAGGGCGGCCATCGCAGAGGGCGAGCTGCACATCTGTTGTTTTCGTCTGGTCAGCACACGCCCTTCCGCTCCTTCTGCTCCTAAAACTTCCCTTCCTCACAGGGAAATGATTCCGCGCTTTCCAAGCGGTGCTGACTTCAGCCCACTGGGGCAAAGAAGTGAGTCAGGCCAAATTAAAGTAGCTCCTTCCCTTGGCACGTGGAGCCCAGGCTCGTGGCTGCTGCGTGATCACTGACCCCGCGCTGTCACGGGACAGGCCCACAGATGCCAGCTACCTGCCGCCTGCCTGTCAGGGCTCCCGGGCATGGCTGGGCTGCCTGGGTTCCACGCGGCCCTGAGTGGCCCCCTTTGCTCGCAGGACTGGCCTTCCCCCGTATCCTCGAGACGGAGGGCACCTCCCACCTGTGTGGCTCTCATCCTATACCCCAGGTTCTTCTAGCCTGCCCTTGCGCTCTGCAGTTACCTCTCCCGTATGGAACCTCACTCTGTGACGTAATGTACTAATGCACTTTTATTTCATTTCCTCCCAAAGATTTTATTTCTTTATTCTTAGAGAGAGAGGGGAAGCGGGGGAGGGAGTGAACAATCAATGTTGCCTCTTGTGCGCCCCCAACTGGGGACCTGGCCCACGACCCAGGCATGTGTCCCGACTGGGAACTAAACTGCTGACCCTTCGGTTTGCAGGCCGGCACTCAGTCCACTGAGCCACACCAGCCAGGGCCCAATGTTATTTTTTAGTCCAGGTACAAAATGTACAATAACAGACTCCGCCCTCTCCCCTTCACACTTGGGCTCCGCTTCCCAGATACAACCATTTTTAAGTCTTTCGGCTTTCAGTCCTTCAGGTATTCCCCTGCCAGTCTGAATGATAGGCTCGCACTAGAGGTCTTTGTGGGAACTCTGGACTTTAAACTCCCCAGACGCCTGTTCTAGAATATGGAGATTTACGCACTCTAAACTTTTGATGATTATGTAACAACTTTTGGATCTTTCACTGAGCACCCAGAACGTTAAGTAATATATCCTAACTATTTCTTGCTATTTCAACTGTCTAGAGTATCTCCAGAATCCCCAGGGTGAAAAATTAGGATATGGGAATTACTAGACTTTTCTCTCGATCTTCCCGTCCCTTCTTCTACCTTGAAAGCTTTTGAAGTATCTTCATTTTTATGTAGTCAAGCTTAACAACCTTTACATTTTGACATGGAATTTTTGTTGCGAGGAATCAAATGCCCCATTTGGTGGGTAGGTGGCCAGAAATAAAATGCTCAGACATGGAATCACAGAGATAGTGTGCATTTTTTATCTCTGGTAAACGATATGGTCCTTCTGTTGGGGCAAAGTGTACAGCAGGGACAGCCCGGCTCCCCAGCCTTACTTACCTGTCAAAAAGTGGGGGTGGTTCACCCCAGTTCAGAGGGGCCTCCTTCCTGGAGCAGGTTTTTCTATCCGAATTCCTTTGGGCAGTTGGAAATAAGAGACTCTTCTTTAGTCTTTTGCTTCTTAAAAATAACCAGCTTAAAATAATCAGTACCCCCAAAAAGCCTACTTCAGGGTCGCAAACTCTGCTCCCTTTGTCCAGGAAAGGGACTAGGTTAAGCATGTTTCTTGAATCCACTATTTACTCTTCTTTATCATTTTTTAAAATTTTTCAGTTACAGTTTGTACATTCACTGTTTGCTCTCAGAAATGTGTGATCATTTCCTAGACATTGTCCTGCACAGAGTTGACGTGCTACAGTGACACCTGGCGTTGCCCTGCGATTTAACACGGCAGCCCAGGGAAGTCCTGGAAATGTGCTGTCCCCACTAGGCGTCAGCAAAGCTCTGAAGCGGCCTCACCGCCTTGCCCGCGCTCGGGAATCACAGGGGGCCCTTGTGAAAACGCAGGTCCTCGTTCAGCCGGTTCCTGCGCCCAGCCAGCCGCCCGGCGATGCCTTCGTAGCAGCACACGGAGGAGCGAGGCTCTGAGAAGCGCTTCTCAGCCTCAGCTGCCACTCCCGACAGCCACCTGGAGCTCCGTGTCCGTCTCTACCACAAAACCGAAAACCTTTGGAAACAGGTGCTTGGTTCATAACACTTTACTAATTAGTATATGTTTTATTGGAAACATCTTTCCAGAGGTTTTTTTTATAGCAATCACTCACATTTGCTGTGCATCCACCATCCTTCCTCAGGGCACGAGGAACCTGGCCTGGTGCAATGGCTTTGCCTGCTGGTGGCACTGGGAGGGAACTGTTCGCCTCAAGGCCAGCCACGGAAGCCGGGAACGTTGCTGGTTTCGACTCTTGCTTTCGTCCTCTAGGAGATCATGATTAGCTGCCTAGAAGAAGAGCCTGTGGCTGGTTGGATCTGAACTTCTTCCTGTTAGGCAAAGAGTGAGGGCATTCTTGTTCCCAGGAGGAAACAGGGAAGTCCCTGTTGTGCTTCGGCAGCTGGATATATTGGGAAGGTGTGAGTGGATCTGCTGGGAAAGGGGGTAAACAGTTCCAAGGAACAAACTTATGCATCTTGGAAGATTCCCTCAACTACCTGCTCATTCGCTTCTCCTTCTTGGGTGGTATGTTACTTTGGGTCTTGAGTAAAACACTGGCCCACTGAGTATGGAATCTGACATCCTAAAAAAGAACGCAAAGTGCAAGAGAGTATGCTGCCTGGAGGTGCAGCTCGCAGGCCTGGGGCTGGGTGTGCAGGGTGGGTGGCCTGGGAACTGGAGCAGGAAACCTCGGGGTGGGGGTGGGGGGCTGATGCCAAGAGGTCTGCCAGGGCCCGGAAGTATTCTGAGTGATGACCGGTCACATTCCCCTGGGTGGATAGTTACACTGAGAACTGTGACCTGGAGGGCAACATTTCCTGTATGTCCGTTATGGACATCACACAAGAAACTATTAAAGAGAACGTTAAATTGAGAGGCGACATAGATAGAGTAACACAATCTGGCTGGCACTAAACGTGTAGGAAGGCAGTTTTCAGGACAGAGGCCAGGTGAGAAGGAGAAGAACAGATCTAGCAAGGACGTCTAAGTTTGCCTTTGCTGGAAGCCACAGAAAGTGTCCTCCAGTCCCACTGTGGTACAATGTCACGTCTGCGTCTCTGCCTGACCCCGTCTTCACTGGCCGGTCCTGAAGCCGGCCACCGCCCCGGTCCTGAAGCCGGCCACCGCCCCTCACAAGGGCCCACACACAGCTCCGCTCTTCCCCCAGCATCGCGGGGCTATCTGAACGTGTCACCTGCTCTGCACAGCAAGCTGGTCTTTGAGCAAAAACAGCTCTATTTGCCAACCACCCACCCACCAATGGGGTATTTGATTCCTCGCAACAAAAATTCCATGTCAAAATGTAAAGGCTATTAAGCTTGACAACATAAAAATGAAGATACTTCAAAAGCCTTCAAGGTGGAAGAAGGGATGGGAAGATCGAGAGAAAAGTCCAGTAATTTCCATATCCTAATTTTTCACCCTGGGGATTCTGGAGATACTCTAGGCAGTTGAAATAGTAAGAAATAGTTAGGATATATTACTTAACGTTCTGGGTGCTCAGTAAAAGATCTAAAAGTTGTTACATAACCACCAAAAATGTAGCGTGCATAAACCTCCACTCTAAACAGTTAGCAAAACCAGACAGAAACTTTGTGTGTTTTCTCATTGCTCTCAGGGTAAAATCAGAAACCCTTAGTGAAGCCTGGGAGCCCCTCCCGGCCCCAGCTCCTGCTTCTCTCCCCGTTCATGGCTCCCGCAGAGCCCAGGGGCGAGGCTGGAGGGCCCCTAATTAGCCAAACACACCTTTCAAGCTCCTGGAATGGGCCGTCCCTCGACGTGGGGTTTCTCCCCTTTTCTCTTCGTCCAGATCACTCCCCCTAGACTTCGGGTCCCATCTTCAACGTGACTTGAGCCAAGAAGTCTTCCTGTGTGATTGGCTCACTTTTTCCATTTCCCATGGCACCTGAATCCCCCCTGGGGGATTCTTCATGGCCATCTATTCTGCTAGACACTAGGCTGCATGAGAGCAGGGATTTTATGTGAGTCGGTGACCATGTATCTCCAGCACCTAAATAAGATTGCATCATGTAATGAATGAACGAGTGTGATGTTTGAAAATCATTAAGTTGGCTTCCTAAGCTCTGGTGCGTTAATCATTGCAAATAGGATGATGGGACATTAGTGGACATTTTAAGTTTTTTGACAAATGCTGTCAAACACATATTGAAGCATATTTACACTATTGGAGAAAGAGCTCACTTTAATGTGAATTTTTGGAGAATCAATCAAAATAAAAAGCGTACTTCCAGGAGATTGAAAAATAGCCCACTCTTCTGAAAACCCATTCAAACTATCATCGCCCTATTTGGGCCTCCACCGTAGATGCAGCCAGTTATTTTATTTCATACCTTGGCTCAATGTTACGTTCCACGGAACGCTGCCTCTCTTGTTCACTGTACTCCCAGGACCTGGAAATGTGTCTGATACACAGTAGGTGCCTAATAAATAAAGCAACGACTGCTGTAACAATGTAACCACACTTAACGGCAGGCCTCTGTCAAACGATGCTTGGTGGGCCCTAAACACAGTCCTAAACAAAGCACGCCCCAAGGGGCTTCAGTCATTCTTGGTGATCTCCTATGAACACCAAAGACCGGCTGGCTATAGCTGACACTTTCTTCCTTCTGGCTCTGCTAGACTTTCACCTCTGTCCCCGGGCAAACAAGGAGTGAGGACCGGGAGGGCTTAGAGAGGCAGGGAAGCTTCAGAGCTGCTGAGCTCCTGGCTCAGGGCAAAGCAGAGAGCAAAGAAAGAAGATGGCAAAGCTCTCTTGCTTCAGGATGTGTAGTCCTCGGTCACCCAGCTCTACAAAGAGCCTGGAGCTGAATTCTCTACCTTCTTCTTGGTCTCCAAGTCTCCCCTTCCAACCCCCCATCATCCAAATCAACTCTAACTTTTGCACCTAAGAGTTTCCAAACTGCTTTTTATAAAATAATGGAGCTGAGGTCTGAAAAGCACTCAGTACCTTCTTGAGAGATCAGAAGACCATGTCCAGCGGGCCGTGGTACTGAGTAGCCAGACCCCCCCTCCCCGCCCATCTACCTCACTGGGAGTCACGGAACACGATCCCACCAGGAATCTCCTTTCTTTAAAGGGGTTGTAAAAACCTGCCCGTGTCCTTTGTATTTTCATGGATTTATGAGAATATCTGAGGTTAAAAAAATAGTAGACTCTCCCAGTAGTGAGAGTGGGTACAGATTTGGGGGCCAAAGAAGGCAGCTAAGAAAGAGTGAGGGAGAGACAAGGAGGAGCCATGCCTCACACACACTGCTCATGTCCCTGCTGAGTTTGTGTGAATTTAATAGCCGATGTGCTTTACATTTTCATGGGGTGATTTCATCCCAGCATCGCGTGGGGCGGCTGGAGCACTGGTCCAGGCGCTGGGGATGGAGCATGGAGACAAACAAGACACCTACATCATGAACTCGACCTAGTCCTGGGGGAGTCAAAAAGGACACAATTAAGTAAGAGTCAGGTAATACATTGCTGATGAAAATAAGGTAAAGTGATAGGGGCTGATGGGATACTTTTGAGCGGATGCTCAGTAAGGTCTCTCTGGGGGGCTTTGTATTGAAGCTGAGGTAGGTATACAAGCCTGCTAAGGTGCCACCCATGTCGCCATGAGTACAGTTAGTGGTACAGTAGGATATATGGCTGAATATCAGCAGTTACTGTTCTGGAAACAAAAAAATACAAATCTAAAAAAAAAAAATTTAGCCGGTCTTAGTAACAATGAAAAGAAATGATAGGTCATTGGAATATTTGATGAGAAGATTTATCAAGAAGAAAGGTATTTTGAAATTCCAATTTTATTCTTCTCAGTAAGATAATGGATAGATCAGAAAATATTGACCTTGTGACCAGAGTTTAAAAGGCAAGAGTAATGTAGGGCTTTAGGCAGGTGGAGACAGGTTCTTATTTAAAATCGTGGGTATGTGGGCTTGTCTCTGGTTGTATATAGCAAAAAAGAGCAAGTACCTTCCAGGGACATTCAACCATTCACCGAAAAGCTTTTTTTTAATCTTCCGGAAATGTAATCTTTAATGTCAGATCATGGATGACCACAAAGCTTATAAAAAATTACATTGTTCTAAAATGTCAATAAATACAAATCTATCAACAACTGAGTCTAGAAAACAAACTAAGCAAACAAAAAGAATGGAGACAAAGTCATGAATACAGAGAGCATTTCCATGGTTGCCAGATGGGAGGGGAGTGTAGGGGAATGGGCAAAGAGGTGAGGGGATTAAGAAGTACAAATAGATAGTTACAGAATAGCCATGGGGATGTAAAGTACAGTCTAGGAAATGGAGAAGCCAAAGAATTTATACGCATGACGCATTGCCATGAACAATGGTGGAGGGACTGCCTGAGGGAGTGGGGTTGCTGGATGGAGGGGTCGAAGGTGGAAAAAATCAGGATAACTGTAATAATATAACCAATAAAGTATAATTTTAAAAAACATTACATTGTTCACCTACGGATTATATGAGTGGTAGGAAACTGAATCTCTTCAATTGTGTCGTAAGCTCACTGGTCTTTTGTTCAATGACTGTGTGATAGACTCATCTTTAGTTAGAAACTGTAATTTGTGGGCCTAGCTTTCCCCTTCCTGGCAGACCTTCAGAAAATAAGCTGTTCTGTTCCATATCTAAAAATACCAAACCTGATTCCTGGAATATTATTCTCTGTGTATAATAAAGACCTGGTGTGTAAAAATAATCCCGGAGATAAAAATGGAACTGAGCCAATAAGCATATAAAATGGGATTGGATTCACTAGCCATTAGGGAATTGCAAATTAAAGCCACGGTTCTGTACCTCTACGCATCCACCTACTTGCCTAAAAGGAAAAAGGAAGAAAATGCCTGTTAGAAACTATTGTGAAAATTTATTAGAGGGAAACTTCACTGTAAGGGAGTTGGGCGGCCAGAAGGGGGAGTTCTCACACAGGACTTCTTCAGGCCCAGCTGGAGAATCTAAACTGGACGGAGTCACCAGCTGGAGGCCCCAACAGGAAAAGATGTACATTTTACCTCCTACAAATAACAGCTACCCCAGGAACTCGGCGAGTGAGTGAGAAGCCGTCATCTGCCTGAACTCTTGCTTTTCTCCAATGGGACTTTCCCTCAAATCAACGCCTCCCAAGGTTTTCCTTTTTTTCCATAAAACATTCCTTTCCTTTTTTTTTTTTTTTTTTTTTGTTGCACTTGCCAATGACTTTTGCTGTAGCTTGCTTGTCCTGGACTGCAATTCTTTGCTGTCCTAAAACAAACCCATGTTGCTGGTAACATAATGGGGCATTCTATTTTTAAGGTGAGCACTACTCAGGCAGCAGGTGCAGACGACGGGACCCAGCAGTCCTGTTCCTGGTTATGTAACCGACAGAAGTGCATATATATAAATAATTAACCTAAAGACGCTACCAGTAACGCTCGCACTGAAAGTTATGTCCATCAACAGTATAACCCGTAAACTGTGACTTAGTCACAAAATCAAATACCATGCGGTGATGAGAATGAACGAGGTCCCATTTCCTGCAGTTGGGGGACCCCCATTTCCTGCCGTTGGGGGACCTGGGAGACCGGAATCTACTAAGTCCCTCCACATCCCCTCAAACCGCCTGCCAGGCTCCGCTGGGTCTCTGGCGCAGTCTCCGCCTCCTGTTCCTTTGCCCGCCTTTTCCCTTCAGTGAGGCCATGAAAGGAAAAGCCAAGGTAATTTCTTTTTCATAAAATTTTATTGAAAAGCTTTAAAGTCATCTAAGAAAAATGGGGGAACAAAGAAAGGGATCATTCCTCTGGAAGCCCTTGGGGGTCCTCCGTGTGCAGGGGCAGGTCGGGGGGCTCAGAACAGCGCACTCAAGCCCCAGGCCGGCCGCCAGCAACCTTCCCCTCGGTGCGCGCTGCTTACAGGGGGAACCCCGGGGTGGCTTCTGCCGGGAGGAGTGCAGGCGGATTTCCACCGAGGCAAGCCTCGGTTTCCTGGGAGGTTCCCAAGGCAACAGTCTCTGTGATTGTGTCGCTCAGGTCCTCCGTAGGGCCAGCTTCCCCCTCCGCAGCCTGACTGTCCATCTGGGTGCAGGCTGTGGGCTGGGGCCCAGGACACTCCGGGCAGGGGCCGCAGCTTTCTTTGAGCAGACGCCCACATCCGGAGCAGGTCCCGCACGACAGCCCGCAAAAGCAGTGGAGTGAGTCCAAGAACTCGGGGCTGTGCAGAAAGGGGTCGCCCAGCTTGGGGTAGAAAGGCAGCGCCCAGGGCCCCCAAGTTTCCTGGAAGAAATGAACTGAGAACTCCCAGGACCCTGCCTCCTGCCCCACAGAGTCCCAGGCCCGCTTCCTACAGGAAAAGCACGGGTGTGTCATAGTCATAGCTTGGTCCCTGGCCCGAGGAATCGGCGCGTCTGGGCAAGGGGCAGAAGAGAAGTTCGCCCGGCCTCTTAGTGAGTCAGAAATCAAACAAGGGCAGGATGCTGGGTGTTGGCATTCATCTTTGGGAAACTGCAGCTTCCCGGGTGAGATTTTTCAAAAGTTGGCGGGTTGTGGTGCGGGTTGCCCAGAAGCGGGGTTGATCAGGCTTTGGTAGAGGACCTGGTAAAGAAAAGGTCATTTAGAGGTGCTTACAGCTTCTGACCACAATGGAAAGTCTGCTCTAGAATGTTCCTGCTCTCTACTTCTCATGGCATTTCCTCCAGGTGGGAATTGTCTGGTGTGGTGGATGCGGTTCGTTTCCCAGCACCAGCTAGCGCTGGCACAAAAGTGGAATTCAGATCTGCAGGGAGTGGCATGCTAGGAAGAGGGGGCAGCTTCATATTTGGGGTGAGCCGTGGGGAGGGGAAAGAGAGAGGCAGGTGGGAAAGCACCAGCCCCTCTCTCTCCGATACCGACTTACATCTACATGTTTTCAATTTCTCCTCTTGACCATCCCAATCAAAGGACACCCATTTATTTTTAAGTGCAGGTAAGCAAAAGGTACAAGACCATGGGTTCTGAGATTCAGACTATCTGGGTGCAAATATGGGTCCCAACATTTGCAGACTTTCTGTCAATATCATCTCTAAAGCCTCAGGTTTTTCACCTGTTAAGTGAGAACAATAAGAACACCTGCTTCAGGGAGAAGCTGGGGATCAGAAAAGGATGGCGCCCTGGCCAGGTGGCTCGCTTGTTTGGAGCATTGTCCTGTACACCAAAAGTTTGCGGGTTTAATTCCCTGTCAGGGCATATCCCTAGGTTTCAGGTTCGATCCCCAGGCAGGGCATGTACAGTCGGCAGCAGATTGATGTTTCTCTCTCTCTCTGATCCCCTCCCCACCCCCTTCTCTATCAAAAATCAATAAATAGAACCTCAGTGAGGCTTTTTAAAATATTTTTTAAAGTGATGGCTACAAACAGAGCAAGGTGGCATATCTGTCCAAGGGTCCAAAGAATAAACAAGAGGAATATTAAGAGGAGGGGAAGCTGACGAAGGAAAGAGCTAAAAGGAATCATTCATGAAAAAGGGAAGTCAGGCTAGACTTTGCGGGGACAGCAAACCCAGTGTCATCCTAGCTAGTTTCCATTCAACTGTCTGCCATTCCTCTGTGCAGTGTTTATGGAACTGAGTGCACATACAAATCACTCAGGGGTCTTATGAAAATGCAGACTGTGATGCAGTAGGTCTGGTGCTAAAGATTCTGCATTTCTAACAGGCTCCAGATGATGGCGATGCTGTTTGTCCTCCACTTTGGCTACACATGAGACCCACCTGCGTGCGGGGCTTTAAAGAGAAAGCAGTGCTCAGGCCTCCCCCCCACAAATGACTGCATCTTGGGGCTTCGTGCCGGGGCATCAGTGTTTTTAAAAGTTCCCCAGATGATTCTAGCCCCAGTGAGGACTGAAAGCCACCACTCTAGAGGAGAAATACAATGATTCCCAAGCCTCAGTGCTTCCAGTATAAATGCTCCCAGCCTTCTCTTTCTCTACCATTGCTTTCTGTGCGGGTTCCTCTAGAAGCCTCTCCGTCTTCTCTGCAAGACTCACTTCTCTCCCTCTGTTCTCAAGCCATCAAGGTTAGAGACAGGCTGGGAGCCAAGTGACTTATTGCCTCCCCCACCCCAGGCCCACCCAATGTGCTGCGCTTAACTAGGGCCCCCCTACCTGTGAGGATGACTGGGGATGGGCGCCCCGTGCTGACCCAGCTCCTGACTTCCTCTGCGTCTCCGCTCACTCCCCCAGCTGCTCCCGGAGGGAGGATAATAAGCTGCCTCACTTTGGCCCCAGCGCTAACAGCCTGATCTTGTTCCAGTTCCTCAGCTAATTCCTAGGCTCCTTCCAGGACTTGATCTGGGGCTCAGAGAATGAGAGTGAATGAGGAGCCAAGTGGTGTCGCATGTACCAAGAGCCTACTGGGACCTCACCTTCTGCTCCCAATGGAGCCACCAGAAAAAAACTTTGAGAAACCATCCGGTCCCTTCCCAGTGTCAGGTGAATTACTAAGGACGAAGGACGGTGGTTGACAAGAGAGGGAGCTGACTGCGGACCGAACCATATCTGTATTTTTCTCCATTGTTCCCCACTGCATAGCACAGTGCCTGGTGTGTGGTGTGCGTGGGTGTGTATGAATGGCAATAAATGTTCATGATTAGAGAACTGAATTTCTAATCTCCCAGGCTCAGCTGATCAAAAAACGAATGGTACCCAGGTGATGCTGAACATTTGTTTTTCACTTTTTTGTGGTAGAAGTTGTCAAATACAAGTAAAGCTAATATAAGCTTAAAAAAAGAAATTCCTTGTTGGGGCTTGAGTGAAAATAAACAGAAATAAATTATATCCCATCAATGCTGGACAAGCTGGAGAAACATTAGGCGTAAACTTTCTCCACAGTGAACAAAAAGCTATCACAAGTATAAAGCAAACTGTGGCTGTTTTCCAAAAGACCCTCTAGCCGGTCCTCTCTGGATCTCTACCTTCCCTGCACGCCAGAGACCCCAACGCCAGAGACCCCGACGCCATCTTTGCTGGAGGCTCCGCTCCCGGCCAGCACAGGAAACAGTGTGAGTGGGGAGGGAAGACCCTGCCAGGGTGGAGGAGTGGGGAATAAGTCAAGGGCCTGGCTCATTCGCTGCGGAAAGGAGCCATTGGGGAAGGAAGGCTTTTTTTTTTTTAAGTCTTTTAAGATGTTTCACCAGAGTTTAAGGACAAAAGGAAACCAGCCTCCCAAAAGGACAGGTGTGCACTTCACTTCCCCAAGACTCCACCACCTTTTTCTGCCAGATTCACAAAATTTACTGCTCCTGCCTACTCTGGGGCCCCTCCATTTGCAGTCCCAAAGGAGAAAACGCCAAGACCTTCGGACCCTTGTCCGTGGTGGGGCTGAGGCTCGCTCAGACCTGACTGGCCCCAGGCCTGGGCCGCCTCCTAACCCGTCCCTGGTACTCTGAGCTGTCAGGGAATAATGTCTGTGCCGTGGGGGGATTTCCTTTTAAAACTGAGCCTCTCAAATCTTGTTTCTGTTATTGACTATTCCTTGGTTGTTTAAAAAAAATGCATTGAGGAGAGAAGTCATCTGGCAAAGGGTAAAAGATGCACCAGACAGGGAAAGCCCGGGGCCACGGAAGGGGGAGGGATGGGGGAGGTGCCGCAGTAAAAACGGGGACCAGTTAGGATTCTTATGTTCCTCTGACTTTATCTGGGTTCAAGGGGAAATGCCTCCAGTTTGTCTTGATTATTTCAACTACAGTATTCTGTAGGGCTGGATGGCTGAGCACGCGGAACCATCAGAGGTGCGGAAGCTAACGGTAGCTCTTACCTTTAGTGACTTCTGGCCAGTCATGAAAGCCTCTTAAAACCATCAACTCCCGTATTTTTAAGAATGCTTCTACAGCCTAAAGTGACCTTATAGTTTATCACCGATAAACTGGCGATAGCACAGCTCCCACTGAAAGCATTATTGGAAGACAAGCATTCATTCCGCCTTGCAGAAATTCAATTTTTTTTTTAAGCTGCAACTGATGAGGCTTTTAAAATATCAAACATTTGTTTTCCTACGTGAGGTAAGTTGCGATCATAGGAAGAGTTTCGGAAAATGTGTCATATAAACGTAGCTTGTAACTGAGTTGTGCGATAACTTCAAACAGCCTTTCTGAATGTTTTCATATCGTGGCTCAAACAGAAGATGAAAATATTTGGCACCTAGAAAAAAGAGAAGAAGATTGGGGAGAGGTTTATATGGCTTAGTTTAAAAATATTTCTTTTTAATATTATGATTATGATAAAACACAAAGTATTCAGGAAAAGAGTAAATATTGAATTTTATTAAATTTCCAGGTACATCTTTGAAATATTATGGTAAATCTGAGTTGTTTCTTTTTTTTAAGGATTTTATTTATTTATTTTTAGAGAGGGGGGAAGGGAGGGAGAAAGAGAGGGAGAGAAGCATAGTTTGCCTCTCACACACCCCCAACTGGGGACCTGGGCCACAAACCAGGCATGTGCCCTGACTGGGAATCAAACCGGCAACCCTTCGGTTTGCAGGCCAGCACTCAATCCACTGAGCCGCACCAGTCGGGGCAAATTTGTTGCTTTATATCAGTAAAATTATTATAACTCATTGATAGAGAAAAAACTTGAGTTCACTGAAAAGAATTTGAATTCACCGTGCAATGATTTTAAGTCACAAAGTAGAATACCAAACCGTGGTTCTCAATGTGTTGTGGTATTACAGAATTAGCCTTGTAGACACACATGCGTCAGAATTCTCCTCTCCTACCCTGGCTAGACCCGCGGGCTGGGGTCGACAGAGCCTTGCTGTCTTCCAAGACTGACGGCCTTCTATATCATCCCTCTGCGCAGCCAGCTTCTTAAAGGAAGAAATAATTCCACACTTGCACAAACTTCCAGAGAATGGAAAAAGAGAAAGAGAAGATTTCCAACTCATTTTGGGTGGCCAGAATACCTCTGAAACAAAACCTGAAAAGGATGTTACAAGAAAGAGAAACTGCTGGCCAATTTCACTTATGCAGAGTAATGCAAATATTGTAAACAAAATATTAGGACATCAAAACTAACAATATAAATAAAGAAGAAATATATTAAGGCCAAATTGGATGTATCCAAGGATAAATTGATCAGTGCAACTCCATGCATTAAAAGAATTTTTAAAAGCTTGTCTCAACAGATGTAGAATTTTTTTGATAAAAATTCAATCTTCATTCATGTTTTAAAAAAAAAAACCCTATTTTTATTCACTCGTAATGATCTTGCCATCTGCCTCCAGATCCAACCTCTAAGTCAAGCTGTCTGAGAAGAGTTAAAGTACAGTGGGACCTCGGTACTTCTTATTAATTCGATCGGAACTCCCGATGATGCATTTTCTCCTGCAGGGCAGTGCAGTGACTCATACAGGTTGTAGCAAGTGCAAGGAGTCCCCAGCAAGTGCCAAATGCTGAAACATTTTTTTCTCTTCAAAATGCCACCAGTACAGGATTTGGCGTGTTCGGAGGTATGACTATTTTAATTTGTGTATACAATATTGTAGACTAGCAGTCCCACAATAATTCCCAATAACAAAGAGGTTATTGTCGAGACATTTAGAGGGAGGGGAGGAGGAGGGGAGGAGGAGGGAAAGAGAGAGAGACAGTGGTACTTTGGGCCACAGTTGCGTGAGGCGTCCCCTCCTCCAGGCAGTGCCTCTGGCTTCGTCCATCTCAGAATCACCCCGGCAGTTAGGCAGCTGCTCAGCAGGAGGCAGCATGACCGCCCCCTCCAGGAACAGTGGCTCTGGGCTGAGCCGTAAGCATGCCATCTATGTTGAAGTCGGTGGCAGAGGACCAAGGATCAAGGATCGTCAGGTGGCCACATCTAGCCTCTGCGTGCCCCAGGCCTCTCACTAGGACCTGGTTCCCAACCCCCCAGCACCCAATCTTGAGAGTGCTTCTCCACCCTCCGGTGAGCAGGGATCGCCTGCCGATGGCTTTTAAACAGATTCGAGTTTCTTTTAAACAGATTCTTTTAAGCAGATTCGAGATTCAGATTCAGAGGGTCTGGGTTCTGCACTTCTACCAAGACCCCAATGATGCCCACCCTCGCTCGCTGAGTAGGGTAGACTGCACGTCCCAGTTTACATGGGTCCCGCCTGGAGGGACAGGTGGGAAGGAGACACAGGTCTTTCCTGTTTTCCACTGACGAGCCAGGCCCTCTGTGGGTGTGGGCAGCCGCATCTCCCTACTGGCCCGTGCTAAGTTGCAGAGGAAAGGTCTTTCCCTGGGAGGTATGACGAGATTCGTTCTTCAGGACTGCGGTGCCCAGACAGCAGGCAGAACGCAGTTTCCAATTTCTGAAGGGCCTCCGGGTGTTATAACAATGTTGGAGACAGAGTTTCGTTTTAGGCACTGGAAACTATTTTTAAATCTCAGTAAAGACGTTTGAGGGTCAATGATCTCTAGAGTGATTCATAATAAATACACTTGATGAATTATCACTAGCTCCTACCCCAGCCATGCTTTAATTACGTTTCTCTATTTTCTAAAACGCCTTTTCACAAACCTGGAAACAATAATAAACAAGGAGAGATCAAGAGAGTTCTTATCTTTTCACCAGAGGGGTAGAATCCATTTACGTGAACACCTTCGATGATGAATGAAAACTCTCGCTCTTGAGATGAGTCCCTCTTCTCCTGTTCCCCCCTTTACTTCACCCCTCTAGCCTTCTCACCCAAACTCAGTAAGACAGATGGAGGGGGGAAGGAATCTCAATTTTCCATCACAAAGGACGTCCTTAACCAATAAGAGGTAGTGAGAATTGCCTTGTGAAATCTTGAAAGACCGGGGAAGGATTGAAGCCCTGGGAGAAGCTGGCGCTGGGCATACATTAAGTGAAAAAAAGCAGAGAGAATAAAACTAGTGTCTCTCCCCCCACCATATAAAAACTAAACATCCCAAGGTATAATTTGTAAATTTGGTTTAAATTTTTTAATACTTAAAAAAATTGTTTTATAACCATGTAAAATAATTTTTAAAAATAGAAACCAAACCGAACAAAAAAAATCCTAAATGTATAACAAGTTGGGGTCATAATCACACAAAGAGGAACTATTTCAAGTGATTTTAAAGGGCAGTAACTTCAGAATTTCTCTTTAGTGGGTTAGACCTAAGTTTTTCTACTGCTCAAAATCATAATGACTTTCATAATCCTGTCGTCTGTGTTTGAATTGCTATTCTGATACGGCCGCGTGTGCACTGTGAGGTAGAAGGTATAATTGCCTGCATTTGTGCTGTGGGAAAGCTCTGCCTGGGGAGCAGGGCGCAAACTTACTTTTCTCATGGGCCGGAAGCTTTTCTCTCTGGCTCAGGTATCTCTCTATGCTCCCTGGTTCGTTTTGTTTTTAACGTATTTATTGAGATGTAATACATAATGATTTGGGTATACTTTAAACACTGTGAAATGATTACCATGACAAATTAATTCAAATATATAGTCATCACTTCACCTGTGTCAGAGACACCTTAAGATCCACTCTCCATGCTGCCCATTCTGTATGAGGCTTAAACTTCGTTGCTAATTTATTTAATTTATTTATTTTTACAGAGAAGGGAAGGCAGGGAGAAAGAGAGGAAGAAAAACATTGATTATGGGAGGAAAACGTTCATCATCCATGGGTCGCCTCTCCTGCACGCCGGGACGGGGCACCGGCAACCCTGCCGTGTGCCCTGGCCTGGAATGGACTGGTGACTTCCACCTTGCAGGACCATGTCCAGCTCACTGGGCCTCGCCAGTCAGGGCTGAGCTTTGTTCCTTTAATGACTACTAGCTGCTTGCTGGTTTTTAATGTGATGTCTTTCGTGGCTTATCATTAGCTAATAACGCTGTGCAGTGGGGTCACTAGTCTTATTTTAAACAAACGTCGATGTGAAATGAAAACTAATTCTTCCACACGCGTATCAGGGCTTAACCTGGAAGGCAAAAGGTTGAGTGCCAAGAACTCACATTTCCCAGTAACTGAGTTTTTTCCTCTATTGCTCAACATCTAAACGAATAAACTAATGGAATGACTTTTACTTTGAGGGTGGAAGGCAAAATTTCACTGGAAAACATTCTCCCACAATCTGGAAAACCGGTAAAGACAAATCTTGCTATGTTATTATTGACCAAACGCGGATGGTTTGATTAGAACATTTTAAACAAAAAAGCCGCCCTCCCCCGCCCCCCTGCAGGCACTGAGGCCCTCGGATCCTGTGAATCCGGGTCTCCGCACCCTGCGCTGCGCCAGCCCCCGCCGCCCACGGGAGAAGGGGAGCCCGGGATCTGCAGGAGGCCCCGCGCGCCTCCGGCAGCGTGGGCACAGATCTGAGGGGGCGATGGGCTCGGCAGACAGAGCGCAGGAGCCGCGGTGAGAGTCTCCCTGGGGTGCCCAGGACCAGACCCCGCTGTGTCCTCAACAACCCGGTGGGCAGCGCCCGCAGGGAGCCTGGCTGGGGTTCGGCCTGTAGGGAGAGCGGTTCCCACGCAGGGAGCCCCGCTCGCCGCTCCCCGCCCCGCGCCTGGTGGCTTTCCCGCTGGGGCCCTGGCCCAATGGGCTTGTCCTTGTGTAGTGGCTCCTGTCCTAACACCCAGCAAAATGTAGGCTCTCGGTTCATGCCGGTTTAACAGATGATCATGCAGCGTTTACAGTATTCGGGCGAAAGGCTGCTCAAACACAGGTGAACGAGGTCATCGAAGGAGCTAGGTATCTACACCTGTTACAGTTTTACTGTCCATCTGACCCAAGAATGTAAAAATCAACTTACAGTTTAATATTTCACTAAACCCTCCAAGGTCCTTTTTGGAATGAGTAATTGTTGTCCTCACTTCATATATTAAAAAACAAACAAACCGCAGCTTAGAAAGGTTACGTGATACATATAATTATGAAAGGATGAAAACAGATTTGGGACCCAAACTATTTAAACGTTTAACATCTAAAGTGCTTCCCTCTCACCCGCTCCCCGTTCTTATTTTTAGGAATTCAAAACAGAGAACCAAACTAGGACGCTGAGAGTCCAAGAGGGGAGAACTGGTCAGTGATTTTGGCTCCCACCGCCTCCCCAAATGCTCCTTCCCACAGAGATCTTCTCCTTGGAGAGCCAGGTTTCTGTCTCAGCTCCAGCAAAGCCTGCGCTTTGATTTCGGGAAACGATTTAAGCCTTCCCGCAGGCAGAAGGGCTTGTGAACAGCAGGCATCACATTAAGAAAGGAAACAGCTCTTGCTGGTGTGGCTGCGTGGATGGAGTGCCGGCCTCTGAACCAGAGTCACTGGCCCGGATTCCCAGTCGGGGCACATGCGTCGGTTGCAGGCCAGGTCCCGAGTAGAGGGCATGTGAGAGGCAACCACGCATCGAAGTTTCTCTCCCTCTCTTTCTCCTTCCCTTCCCCTCTCTCTAAAAATAAATAAATAAAATCTTTTTTAAAGAAAAGGAAACAAGTTTCTGGCTTTTCACAGTCAATAACCCCATATGTCACCTTTCTTATTTTCGACCTTAATATAATTAATTTCTAATGCCAATTCAATTTTATGTAATTGCATCCAAGATGATTAAACTTTCAACTTACCATCATCAGACTCAGCCTTCTGAAGCAATTAGTCTCAAAAAGTAACGTCACTACCCCACCTAATGTGCTCTATTGACTGCAAAAGAGCCCAAACAGTACAAATTTCCACACTAAGCAGGTGCTCAGCCCTTTGCCCCCTCTCTCGGCCCAAACGCTCCATTTCTCCTGACCCGGAGGCTGAAGTCATGAACCAGTTTTTGGCACTTGTATGGAACAGGCTTGGGATTCTGCAGAGATGGTGCACTGGAACCCCAGCTGCCTTTATCTCTGGCCTCAAAAGACTTGGGGCCACGACCTCTTGATTGGTGCCCCAAGCTACAGGAGCCGTGGCGGACAGTCTACACTTCCACATTGGAGCTGCTTTGCAGTCCTTGCGGGCCACTGAGCTCTGCCCGCCCTCAGTGACACAGACACCTATCTAGAGCCCAGAGCACCATGAAACCAGATCTAGGCCTGTCTGCCTAGGGCAGAACACCCACCAGCTGGAAGGGGTCAGAGTCAGTCCCAGGAGAACAGGGCTACATGTCACCAGGACAGGCACCTGGCCAGGAGCCTCTCTTGGTGGGATCTGTCCAGCTCTACACACACACAGAGCTTTGGCCCTGGGGACTTCCAGAATGATGCCCTCCTCCCCCACCCCAGATCCCTGCTGATTTTGAACCCCTGAGTCCTGACCACTAGGCCTTAGGACTACTGACATTGCAGGCTGGGATGTGCCCATCCTCTTTTAGACTTAAACTTAAGACTTTTCCCTTACAAAGTTCTCTTCATTTACTCACTAATAAGACAATAAATGTTGTTTCTATAGGCCTTTGTAAATGGTTTGTTCTCTTTCTCCACTGTAGACAGAATTAAGAGAAAAGAGGAAGAAGAGGAAGGGGAGAGTGCATTTGTGAGAAAGTATTTTCTCTCCGTTTGCTACCCTGAGTAGAAGGATTGAGCTGGAGAAGGGCCAAGGGGAGGGGACAAAGGTCTGATGCTGGGCTATCCTGCAGATCTACCAGTGGGAACTTAGAAGCCTCCTCTCTTTTTGGTCCTGGGCTGGGAGTGAAAGGTGTTCAACATGGCCTGTGGCAGGAGGATGCCACATGTAAGCCACACACAAAACCAACCTTGAAATCTGCCAAGTCTCAGAGTGGATATGCAATGAGGCAGAAATCTGGTTAAGTGGGAAAGAAATATTTCTGATTCCATGGTTTTATTTCTAGATCTAGCTAAGGAACAGCTCTTAGGTCTTCAGCTTCTCTGCCAGCTCCATTCTCCCTGGCACTACCACCACCACTCCCACTGCGGACTCCAGCCTCTGGTCTAGACCCGTAGCCCGCAGCCCCACCGAATCAGAGGAGGTCCTGGAACGCAGCCCTCCTGGTTCCTGTCCCAACATCCCTGTGACAGTGAAATTACTCAAAAGAAGGATCAAAATGTCTTTATTTAAATAACATTTAATTCTCGCGCTGGCTGGTGTGGCTCAGTGGATTGAGCGCCCAGTCGATTCCCAGTCTGGGTGCATATGCCCGGGTTGCAGGCTGGGTCCCCAGTGCGGGGCGTGTAGGAAGCAACCACACAGATGTTTTTCTCCCTCTCTTCCTCCTTCCCTTCCTCTCTCTCTAAAAATAAATAAATAAAATCATTTTTAAAAAACAAACTAAATTTTATTCTGGGGACTCAAGCCAGTAACCCTTTGGTTCGCAGACCAGTGCTCAAGCCACTGAGCTACACCAGCCAGGGCAATAATGTTTAGTTCTTGACGGGAGGAATTATAAGAAAAGAAAACTGTAAAATGTCAAGATGAAATATTGAGAATTTCTCTTTTTCTTTTACATTTACCTTTTTCTCATGTAAAAATCATGAGCCATGTCAAACTAGCATTCTCAAAATATCTTGAAAACAGAAAGAAAAACGTTAAAGATTTAAATGTTATGAAGAATGTCTAGATTCATTCTATCAATGTTAAAAAGAGGAGAGACTTCAATAAGCTAAAAACATGAAGTTGAATGTGATACCACTTTCTGGTTTTCTCTTTCTGGTTTTTAGCAAAAGACACAGAACATTCTCAGTAGTTTAAGCATAAAGAGATTTATTATGGGATAAAGATAACTTCAAATCTGATAAAAAGATGAATACATATTTTGATTTAGGGAATAACTCTCAGAAGCACACTGCAAAAGTGACTCAGTCAGAAATGAGAAAACATTAAGTCAGGCCGTGGCCCCAAGAGCTTCTGTCTTCAGACCTACACAGCCCCTGGCCACTGTTAGGGTACTGCGTTACTCCATCTGTTTGCGGGAGACACATACCTCCAGTAACCCTCAAGCACGATGGGCGGAGGGTAAATGCTGCACTCTCCTAAGCAAAAATTTGGTTCTGACTGGCGAGACTCAGTTTGTTGAGCATCATCCAGCAAAGCGAAAGGCCACCGATTGGATTCCTGGTCAGGGCACATGCATAAATCGCTGGCCAAGTCCCCCAGTTGGGGCGGGCACGTGAGAGAGACAACCGATTGATGTTTCTCTCACACGTTGATGTTTCTCTCCTCTTTTTTTGCTCCCTCCCTTCCCTTCTCTCTAAAGATAAATAAATAATTTTTTTTTAAAGGAACAACCTGGCAAAACTCAGCATATTTAGGTTTATGCATTTCCTATGGCACGATACAGCTCGGGAGTATATTTTCTAAAGTGAATATCTCACAGCTCTACCGCGGTGGCTCGGTTCATTGGCGTGTTGTCCTGTACACCAAAAGGTTGTGGGTTTGATCCAATCAGAGCAGGTCAGGGCTGGGCAGGCCAGGGCATGTACCTAAGTTTTGGGTTCCACCCAGGTTGGGGCATGTAACAAGGCAACCAATCGATGTTTCTCTCTTTCTCACTCTCTCTCAAATTAATCCTCCCATGAGGAAAAAAAGACAGAAATTCTCTCACAAATCCATAAGGGAATGATTTATGTGGTGCCAGTGACTCGGTGGCGATCTAAGCATCCACTGAGGACAGCAGATAGGTAAAGTGTGGCATAAACTCATCAGAGTCTAGTACGCCAGACTTGGAAACAGCGGATCACA
>PVJD01011702.1:0-44538 GCA_004026545.1 Mormoops blainvillei | reverse complement strand
CTTCTCTTCTCTTCTCTTCTCTTCTCTTCCTCAGCAATGGCTGCTTTTAGTCTTAGCCCACATGGCCATTGACAATTTCACACCTACATAAGCATTAACATCTACTCCTGAAGAAAAAGATAAGGGTCCATCAAGAAGAGCCAAGGAAGGGGCTATTCCAGGGGAACAGCAGGCATGAAGGTCTAGAGGCAGGAAATAGGTTGATGTAGCCAAGGATGAGAAAGCAAACTGGGCTGAAGCATGCAAGACAAAGAGGTGGAGGGCTGCAGAAGATGAGGTTGGAGAAGTGGACGGGGACAGGTCATGAGCATCCTTGAGGTCCCCAGAAGGAGATGGAATGTTATTTTAAGTGCAATGGGAAACCATTAAAGGTTTTAAGCAGAGCAGTGACATATTCTGGTTTATGTTAAAACGTCACTCTGGCTCCATAGTTCTCAACCTGGGGATGGGGTGAGGTGGGGTGAGGCAACATCACCTCCCACTCAGAAAGATGTTTGGAAGTGAGGGCATTTACTTAGGATCCTACTGGGCAGAGGTTAGTGATGCTAAACATTCTGAAATGAGCGGGACGGCCTGACCAATGAAGTCCCAACAATGAACAATGATTATTTGGTGCTCTAAATGCCAATAACATTCACTTTGTTAGTTGCTGTAGGGAAAATAGATTGTAGCTGGGCAAAAGTAACCATGAGATAGGAAGTGACTGGAGCATTCTAGGGGAGAGATAAGTGTACCTTAGACAAAGGTGTTGGGCAGCAGATGTAGTAAAACAAGGATATAAGTTTGCAGGTAGAACTCCTAGAACCTGCTGATGGGTTTGATGTGGGGGTGAGAAAGAGAGAGATGAAGGATAACTCCTGGATTTGTGGCTTTGCTAAATGGGTATGTGGTGGTACCATCTAGTGAGGCAGAGGGCAGTGGTTCATTTCATTCAAGTTACCCCAACTTCTCCACTCTCTGACTTGAAATTGTGCAGTTTATTAGTCTATGTCAGGCTAATCCATGCTTCTTAAGGTAGCAGTGAGTCCAACAGACCTGCATGACCTGGGCCAAGTTGCTTTATCTTTCATTTCTCATTGTCCTCTTTATACAACCAGTTGTGTACAACAACCTGGAATGGCTGTAAGATTAAATGAGATGCTAGAAGTAGGTGTTTGGAACCTTCTTGACAGATTCTAGGTCCTCAGTGGTAGTCTTCCCTCTCTGCTTCCCTCTTTCTGTCCTCTGAATTTGCTGTCTTCAGAAGACCATGTTTTTGACCTTCTTTAAAATGTATACTCACTGCTTGGCAAGTCCATTCTCTCTTATGATTTAAACTCTTAGTTGTACATAGATAACTTCCAACTTTACAGCTCCAGCTTGGACCTCCTTTTTTGAATTCCAACACTGTGCTTCCAAATGTCTCCAGGGTTTCCTCACTTGAATTTACCTAGATCTGTTTCCTATGTGATTTATTTACCTAAGAGATGCATGCCCAAAGACTCAGCATTATCCAAAGTGTGCATATTCTAGAAAATTTCTTCACAAGAGTAAACATAGAGAGGATGAGTTATGGATCTGTTAAATTTATTGTGCTTATTGCACATTTTTGCATTAATGCTGCTCTGCATTTTCTCAAAATCATTTTTTAACATTTTGCAGAGCGCTCCCTCCTAAACTAATAGCATTGCATATGTCCCATTTACTTGCCTTCTTAGTAGCTTTTTAATCACTTCTGACTCATGTTACAAAGTTTGAATTTCAGGTGTATTTTTCAATACTTGTACCAGTTAACAATATTTAATGGATGTTACGATAATACAAACATTAATTTCCCAATTAATGATTTTCATGAAATATTGTTAGTGTTGATACATTCCTATCTCTGCACTGACTTTTTAGGGTCTCTTACCACCATCCCTAAAATGTTCATTCTCCTCTGCCATTGGGATGCCCATTCCCATCCTTGTCATTATGGCCCTGACACACCCAGGGACTCCCCCGCATTTGCCAATGGCTTTAGAGTCTCTGCTCTCCAACCGTCGCCAACTTCAATACACTTGCTGATGGCCCATCCCCCTAAGAACTCTCTCCCCATCTTACCTCCTCCACTGTTTCTCTGTTTCTGGAACCCTCTCGTTCCTACCATCACACCCTCATGGAGGAGTTGCCCTCCTCCTAATGGTAAACCTTGCTCTACCCTTACCTGCCTTTTCGCCCACTTCTTAGTCACCCTCGATCAGGTTAAACTGGTTGTCCAGCCTTACGAGGGCTTCAGCACCTCTGTGTATTGTGTTAGTCCACCTGTCAGACTCCTCCTGGTTTCACTTCCTTGTTTATGAGGCCCAGGCCCACAGCCTGCCATTTCAATGACACTCACACAAGCATCTTCCTCCAGTCTTGACCTTTGTCCCCTGGACCACAGGCCTTTTCAGGGCCCAACTCCGGTTGGACTTTTCCATTCCTGTTTATAGCCTGTGAAGTCCAGCTGAAGGGCCTCCCACAGCGTGGCTCTTGATACCCTGACCAATGTTGCTTTCTATTCTCACATGGGACTGTGAGGCTCCTCCCCTCATTATCCTCATCTTTATTCTATTTCCCGTTCCACACAATGGCTAACCCACATATTTCCCTCTCTCAAGTCCCTGATCACACTCCCACATCTCTACTGTCAATAGATTGAAACTCCCGATTTCCAAATAAAATAAATATTCCCAGGTAAAAATTGCCTCCACTTCCCTCCAAAACCATCCGTTGTTACTTCCTTCTCTCTTGCTCAGATTAGATGTCTTTCTCTTCTCTCAGGCTGTCCCCCACCTCCATCCTAACCCCTCACCTTCCCTAATTACTTTGCTGTCCACAGAATCCTGCCTACCCTCACATCAGTCTCACCTTTCTTACTGACCACAGACTTTCACATAGTCCTCATCCTAAAAAGCCACTCTCCCCTTGCTCCTTCTTTCCTCCCAAGTCACTTCCCTATCCCTCCCCTTTCCTTGGCCATCAAACCTCCTTTTTAAAAATGTGTATTTAATTTTTTTAAATGTTACATACCCATTAAAGAAAATTTGGGAAATACTGAGAAGCTGAAAGAATAAAATTAAGTGCCTCATACAGTCAAGTCCTATATCTCAGGTATAGATACTATTAACATTTTTTGTATTGTATTCATTCTAGCTCCCAACCCTACTCCGTAGAGGTTGAATGAATACTTTATGAATCAGTATAATTACCCTATAGTTTCAATGGTTTATCCAGCTATTAAGCTTATAACCTAACATTATAATGTAAACATATCCGTCACTACATAGCCTCACAAACATAGTTTGTAATGACTGGTCAGCGTTCCAGCAAATGGACATATCATAATTTACTTAACCATTCTTTTATTGTTGTTCACTTAGGTAGTTACTACCTTTTTACAGTTGTAAGTGTCCTGGCAATTATTAAACATAAGACAACAGGCCCAAAATGGAGCTGGTTACGCTAAACCCCACATCACCAAACCGAGACAACTTAATTACACTTTTGGCTCTCCCAGAAATGAACTCTTAAACTAATCAATTGAGAATTGCCTGATCAGCACTAGGGAGGTAATCTGTCTGGTAGACCCCTGCCATCCTCATGTAGGGTGTCCAACCCGAGGCTCACAGGCTGCATGGAGCCCTGGGTGGCTGTGAATGTGGCCCAACACAAAATCACAAATTTCTTAAAACAATATGAGATTATTTTTGTGATTATGTGTCTCAGTGTATTTAATGTATTTAACTCTTCTTCTACCAGTGTGGCACAGAGATGCCAAAAGCTTGGGCACCTGTGCTTGAAAGTAACTTTGCAATAACTAATTTGTTTTTTTGCCTAGTATAACTTCTTTGTTCCCACTCCTTTCTGCTTATGAAAGTCTTCCACATGGCCCCGGCCTGTGTGGCTCAGTTGGTTGGAACACTGTCCCAAAAACCTAAGGGTTGCAGGTTCGATTCCCAGTTAGGGCACATACCTGGGTTGTGGGGTTCGATCTCTGGTCAGGTCATGGGCACATGTGACCCTTGGCCCAGGTGGTGATTCCCATTCTGAGCATGTACAGGCGGGAACCAATCTATGCTTCTTTCTTGTATCAATGTTTCTCTCCTTTCTTCTTTCCCTTCCTTTTTCTCTAAAAACTGAGAAAAAAGAAAATGTCCTCTGGTGAGGATAAAAAAAAGAAATTAAAAAAAATGTTTTCCATGTCATACAGCTTTTTGGAGGTCCTTTCTATCCACTAGATGGAATGTTGCCTGGTTTAGACCAATTTTTGCTCATATAACTCAAAAATTTAAATATGCTTCAGTTAAATTTTTACCTCAATAAAATAATTATTATGCCTAAAATTGTCCAATATTTATGAATACTTTCTAAGTGTAGAGTCTCAAAATAGAACTAATATTCCAAAAGTGACTATTTTAAGATTATTGGCACTTATTGTCAAATTGCTTTCCAAACAGATTTTACAAATCTACACAGCCAGCATATCAGAATGCCTGTTTTACTGTTAATGTTATCATTAAGCATTATCATTGTTTTTCCATAAAAATGTTAACTTATAATTGCCTTAGTAATTGTGAGATAATTTATAATATTCCTATCACATCCTAACCCACTATCCTTTAGCTCATATTCACACCAATACGATGAAATTACTCCAAAGAAAGATTGCCATTGATCTCCTTATTTGCCAAAACCATTGATCCACTCATTTGCTTTTTCTTCTTATACTATTTAATCTCTCTGCAATGTTTGACCTTGTTTACTTTCTATTTGGAGCTCTTTCTCTGTCTCCATCTCTTCCAGCCATCTATAAAAACTTAGAGCCCCTTGGATTTCCATCTTGGCTCTTCTAACTTTATATGTTCCACCTGCCAATCTAATCCATTCCACAACTTCAATTTACTGAGTGGTCTTACTCCATAAAATTTCCTCCTTCTGTTGTATTTTTAATCTCCCCCTCTCTGATGATCCTTAACCCTCAGCATATAAATGTACTCAAGTCTCTTCCATTTAAAAAAAATTATTTTTTATTCACTTATTTTTTAACCCTCGCCCGAGGATATGTTTATTGATTTTTAGAGGGGAGGAGGGAGAGAGAGACAGAGAGGGAGAGAGAGAGAGAGAAACATTGATATGAGTGAGAAACATCAATCATTTGCCTCCCATACACACCCTGGCCAGGGATCAAACCTGCAGCCTAGGTATGTGTCCTGACCTGAAATCTAACCTACAGCCTTTTGGTGCATGTGATGATGCTCCAACCAACCAAGCCACCTGGGCGGGGCAAGGCTCTGCCATTTTTTTAAAAAGGTTCGTCCTCAATCCTGTATTCCTGTCTTTCAGGTGTTACTTTCTTCTATTTGCCACCAAGTTTTTCAAAAACAGTGGTCTTAATTTCCTCAAGTCGCATTTATTTTTAAAAATTTTTTGCTACTGTTATTCTCTTATATTGTACACAGCTAAGATTACAGAAGTTGAGATGAGTTTGAGGTTAGCAACGCACTACCTCAGTGGACTTAAAATTGTGTGTGCGTGTGGAATGGGCTCACTGGCATGCCAGACCACTTATCATGTTCAGAAATGAGGATAGGTAATACTAGTGGGCTTAATTCATACTAGGATTCATTACATCATGTGATTGGGGGGGTATTATGTTTGTTTCACTCTAATTTCAAAATGATAAATTTTGCACTCTTTCAACCTGGGCTTAACCTAAATGGTTTTTATTGTTTTGTTTTTGTTTTTAACTGCAATTTGGTTTTCACTTCTACCACTCCACTGAAATTACTGTTTACAAAGACCACCAGGAACCTCCTGGGTAATCCAATGGATGCATGCTTAGCTTTTTCATTTTTGTTCATGTTCTTGGTGCCATCTGACCCTCTGACCACCCCTTTCCTTTTTGAATTCAATCCTTTCTTGTCCATGGAACCTGGCTTTCTCCTCTGCAGCCTTTCGGTCTCAGACCTTTTCTTTCCTTTTTTTTCCTTTCTAGCTTATTTTCTTCTGCTTGTTGTGTAAATATTAGTTTTCCCAGAGTTTCACTTCGATAGTCATCTTATTACCTTACCCCCCAGAGTGAGCCCATCACTGTGACTGTCATAACCTCCATGTGGCACTGATGATGGTCTACTCATTCCCTTCAAGCTTCAGGTCCATGTGTCCAACACCTATTATAAACCTCCACTTAGAGGTCTGTTTGGCCCTTCCAATTCAACAGTCGCAAACTCGGTTCTCCATTTCCTCCCTTCCCAAATCTTTTCCAGTCCTGTGATGGCAGCACAACTTCTCAGCCCAACCACCAGGCCTGAAACCTCTGGGGTCATTCTTGATCCAGCTCTCATCCTCCCTACCATATCTGATAGGTCACTAAGTCTTGATTTTCTACATCCTTAATACACCCCAGTTCCATCTCCTCCTCTCTGCGTGTACTGTCACTTCTGGCTCCGCAGCAGGGTCACTTCCGACAGGTCACCCTTGCTCAGACCTATATCAGGGTTCGACTGGAGGAGGTATTACAGGGAATTGGCTCAGGCAGTTGTGCCCCCCTTACTGTGGGAGCTGGATAAACAGTACCCCGTAAGGCTACCTCTATCTGACGCTGTAGCCTGAAGTCCACAGGGCAGGTGCTCAGGAAGAGAAGATCAATGTGAAGTGGGGGGATCGAGAACAGGCTGCAACCCCCGAGTATGAACTGGAGCCCCGTGAGAATAGACTGACACCATGTTTATTCTTTTGCCTCTGACCCTGGTGATGAGGGTGTCCTGCAAAGGCTGGCATCATTCATCGCTGTTATCTGGAGAGGACTCTCTGAAAACCAAAACAACCCTTCTGGGACTCCCCAGTGCTTTGAGAATGCTATGCAAATTATATCACAAAGGGCCCCAGGTCTCTGCCTGTCTACCTCTTTGGCTTGGTAGCTCGTCATTACCTCTTCTTTCCCCTTCTGACCTCCTCCTCTGAGCCTTCTAATTTACACACACACAGACTCAAGTCAGATAAAACTATGGTAGAAAAAATTACCCATAATACCTGGGGCCTGGTTTATTCAAACTTAACAGCATTTCTAAAGTTTAGATATCTTAGCTCTAAAAAAGGAGAACAGTTGAAAGACTATGTCGTTACCTGTTAAACTGTAGAAAAGGCTGAGAACTGTCACAAATTTTTATTGAGTCACAAGCCACGTATCCTCTATATCAAGGGAGATTTCATTATAAAGAATATGACCCTGTGCTCTTACACCAGGCCCTCTCTGTTGTCACTGGCTGGTCATTTGCAACCCCATAGTGCCTGTTGTCTGTCACATGACACTGAAGCAAATAATTATCCAGTTGTTGTGATAAAATAGTTAGAGAAATAGGTACTCATTCAAAAGGTCTCCTTAGTTTGTATTCACTGGTGTTTAGATTCCTGGTTTGACTCCCCGGGGTCCACTTGCTCCCACTCCGAGGCCTCGCGCGTGGGATCCCTCTGCCCTGCCACAAGCCTTAGAACTAACCCCTATTCACGCTTCCAAGTTTATCTGAGGTGTCACCTGTTCCAGGAAATCTTCACTGGTTCCTTTCGCTGCTTCTGTCTGCCAAGGCCTAGGGTATGTGTTAACCCCTAGACCTTCTTTTGTGGGTAGACTTACCACACTTTATTTTACTCTGCTCCTCAGGGCAAGGGGTATGTTTTCTTAATTCTGTATTTCCCGCATCCAGCATTGTGCTAGTCACAAAGTAATGACTTTACTCACTGGAGAAAAACTTAGCATATTAGTTGAATGGAAGAACCACCTTCTTACCCTCCAAAGTCCTGACCTATCTGTCCACTGCCCAGCTGAGAAGCTCAAGCTTTGGACATTCAAATGAAGATCATTTCCTAGGGTTATATATACTGCTGGTGTGAATAATATTTGTTGTCATTTGTTCGGAGGGCAACATGGCAAAGTATTTCAAAAACTTTAATATTAAGAATTGTCTTTAACCCAGTAATCCCATTTCCAGGCATTTGTACTAAGAAAATAATTACGGGTGTGAACAAAGACTTACTCACAAGAATGTTAATTGTAGCATTGTTCATGACAGCAGGTAATTGGAAACAAACTACATGTCTATCAAAGGGAATTGGTTTGAATAATTGAACCAGCTGTCAATGGACAACTATTTAGTAATTAAAAATTAAGTTGTACAAGTAGGTATATTTATTTGTTAAGATATTCATGATTTATTCTGGGATTTTAAAAGCAAGTTACAATACAGTAGGTACAGTATTATACTGTTTTTATATAAAAATGTGCAGGATGTATGCATAGAAGAAAACTAGAAGGGTATCCATCAACGATTAACGGTGTAGTGGAGTATTATCATCTTCTTTACTTTCGGATTTTTTTTTATTTTTCTAAATGCACACAAGTATTTGATAATATTCTTTTAATGAGAAAAATGTTTACAGAACTTGTATTTAGGTCCCTAAACCCTTCCCCCAGCTCCGTTAATACACATAAATGCTTTTGGACCAAAAGGAAGAAGAAAAAAATTACCAAGTATTAAGACTTACGATTGGGTGGGCATGTATCACAGGCATGGTCACAGTAGTCCCCATTTTTATTGATGAGAAAACTGAGTGTCAGAGAAAATAAATTGCCCCTGTGCTTGAAGTCACACAGCTCATGATAGATCCCGCCCTCCAGGTCTACCCAGCTATAAGCTACGCACTTTCCTCTATATCCCACAGCAGGAGCCCTTCTCGGAAGCACCCACCACTGAGGCCATTGCCCACACCGAGAAGGGTAAAAACAAATCAGTTCCTGATGCCATCGCCCTCTCATGTAAACCCACCAGAGGTCAGGAACCCTTGAATTGGTAGGAACTGGATCAAAGCTGTGGGGATGTATATTGCTTTTGCACTGTGGTTAATGAATAATAGTCTATTTGACTATTGTATTGACCTAACAAGATCCACAATGAAGGAGGAAACAAAATACCACCTACTCACTGAGAAGAGCACTGGGTTAGCTCTTGGGTCAACCCCTGGCTGGATCCATTGTCTTGGGCAGGCTGTCTAATTTCTCAGGACTGTGGTTATATCATTTAAAGAAAGTGGGTATTGGCCTGCCCAGTCTCTAAGTACACTTCAACCTCCAACACTTTACAAGTCTATGCTAATATATACATCCCACAACATGTCGGAATGGCATCTTCTTAAAAGAAAGGGGAGAGAAACAAGTTACTAGTGCCTCAAAGGCTTTAATTTCAACATCCCTCACAGAGAGAGAGATCTCCTCATTATTTTCAAGATGAGGAAACTGGTTCTTAGAAAAGTTACAGGGACAATTTTTCAAGCTTTTGAGCAGCTTCCTGTGTGAAATTTCGTACCTTCCCCCCGCTTCTCCCCATGTCTTTCTTGTTCTTTTTAAGAATCTGTGATTTTCATGATAACTTCCCCATTTTCCAGAAATTAGTGAGAAATAAATCAGCACTTTCTCTGAGACAGGGGCAAAAAGCTGGCACATTTTCTTTGGCCAGATCCACAGAACTCTCTCTCCAGCTCAGCTGAAAGTCCTTTCACCTGGCTCAGGAGATGCAAGACCAAATATTTCTTAAAGGGACATTCCTCAAAGCTTATCTATTCTTTACTTACCACCAAGAAAAAAAACAAAAAACTGAGTGTTGCAGACCATCATCTCCGCCTAGGAGTCTTTAACGGCCTGTTTTCTCGGTGTGGTTTGAGTGCCTGGACTGTGAGACTTTTACCTAATACTGCCAGGGTACTGCTTAGAGTCCTGTAGCACTTCTCAACTGCGTTTTGAAAGTAAAAAACAAAACAAAACAAAACAAAACAAACTTTATGAACATTGAAAAGTGTCAAAGTCATGCTCATAAACAAAGAAAATGACTTCAGAAATTTTGTTCTCTGTTCATTTCCTACTAACCAGAAGCTACGGGCGTAGTGTGAAAGGGGCAGAAAATGTTCAATTCTACCCACTCCTTCTCTGCCGACTCACCCTTGTATTCTCATACTTCTGCTCCGCTGTCCCCTCCCCAGTTACTCCCCAACCGCCCTTACTCTTATAGTACCAAGAGAAACTGCTCAGTTTAGCTGGTAAGCAATAATTACCACCAACAGGCATAACAGGTATAAACCCTGGAGGACAAAACCCTCATTCCTGCCTCTATTGCACTGCAGACAGAGTTAGTTGTTAATAGTTTCTTCTCGGTGCCCATAGCTGAGCTTCCACTGAAAGAAAATGTGCCAGAGCTGCAGCTCCTCCAAAAGAATGGGTCATTCAACCAGGTTCTGGTTCTGTTAATTTGGCAGATGTTACTACACCATGGGTATTGGAAAACATACCTGCTTTGGGTGACACAGTCATCAAGTGGGGATACCTCCCAACAGGCTTCATGAAGATTAAGTGTGAGCGCCTTGCTCTCAGCAGTGCTGGCACGCAGAGGCATTCAGCAGTGTTACTTCCCCATTTCCATCTTTGGTCAGTGTACGGGCAGTACTGGTTAGGGTAGCTTTTAGCAATAAACCCACCCATTGGGAGTGAAACCCATGAGAAGCAGTACCTCTGGGTGAAAGATGCCATCTGCAGGAAGGCCACACCCTCTGAGTTGGCATGTAAAGGCGTTGGTGAGGTAACTAGGGAAGTGCCCAGGTCAGACCGAGGTGCTGGGTGGCTCTTCAGAAAGAGATTCTCCCTAATTAAAGTTTAGCCTCATGCCTAGGACCCCACCTGTAATGCAGGAACAAGGGCGTAAACCCGGCAGTGGAAGCCACTAACGAAGGCTGTGGCTCAGCCAAGAGCATTGTTGCCTGGGGTTCTGAAGTGACAGTGCAGTCTGTTAGCAGGATATAAAAGGGTGGTCGGAGATGAAGAACTTGTCAGTGTTCTCCAGTACTGCTGGGGACATGCCAGAGAGACATCCCTATACGGTGTAAATAAACCATCGGGCCTCTGGTTTATACATCAGTTGCTGGGCATCGGGTCCGTCCGGGTCAGCCCCCAGGCCTGAGTGACCGTGGGTTCTCAGGAACCTGAATGAGTGACCTGCAAAGCTTAGACAGCCTTGACATCTCTTCATAAACCAGGACTGCCTCCTCCAACCTCATTCATCACTGTGAGTACAAGACGTGGGTTTGGAGATCCCACCTGCCTTCTCTTTTTATCTTTTAGATTCTCTTCGGTGAGGTGCCAAAGGGAAACCGGGTGCCAGGTACTTTTGTGGGGGATGTCACTGTACCGTCATGTCCTCCCTATGGATTCACTCTGACCTCAGTTTACCAGTGAGGGAGCTGGGATTGAGAAAGTGAGAAGCCTTTTTGTCACACAGCCAATGAGTGGCAGAGCTGGGATTCCAACTCGGGCTGTTCGAGCCCACAGTCTGTGCTGTAGGATACAGCACCTTAGGGACCCTTGGGGGAAGCTGAGCTTTGGATGTCATAAGACAGATTTGCCCCAAGGATACTTTGGGTACTGAAAAATGAGTTCTAAACATTCTGAATTTTCTCATACATTGCGTGAATATGACTGATAACAGTAAGGGAGGAAAAGAGGTTCCAGATGCAGGTGCTTCAGGAGACAGACTGCCAAAAGGCGGCCTGAGGCTGCTGGGCGGATTGGCAGTGACAGATACCATCCAGTTTATTGAGGACACAATGGAAAAGGGTGAAAGGACAGGATATGAACTATGTAATCCATATTTGTTGCTTTTGTTGCTCTTGCTCCCACTTCCTTGGCCCATCAGGCACGTTCCTCCTCACCCTTCAAGCCCCAGAGAGAGTGCAGCCTCCTCTGAGAAGTGACTTCCCAGCAGAGCTAGTTTGTCCCTCTGTCGCTTTCTTGGTACCCACTCATTGAGGGCAAGAACTATGTCTTCTTCTCTGAAGCCACATAGGCTAGACACAAACCCTGACTGTAAGACCTTGGGCAAGCTTCTTAATCTTGCCGTTCCTCAGTTTTCCTTATCTGTAAAATGAGAATAACAGTAGTACCTACAAGCCCTGGGTTGGTCGTGGACTTTAAATCAGAGAAGGAACACGAATTGTTTAGCATGGGGCCGAGCACATACTGAGAACTCATCAGTGTTATTTATTACAGGGTGGGGCTAATGTAGGTTTACCGTTGTTCCTGTGGAAAATAATACAGTAATTAGTAGACTTGCCTGTCGCCCTGCCACCTCACCCAGGCCTCCCATACTTCAGAACCTAGAAGGAGGCAGGGCTCACGTTGCTTGAGACTGGGTTGAAACTCAGATGCCTGGTCCGTGGTAAGCAAGTTTCATTGTACTGGATTCAAGGAGTGATATCTCCTGGAAATGGAATCATGGCAGGTAAAGAGGAAGGCAGGAATTCCCTCCCGTCAGAATTGAAACGCGTTAGGTGCATTTCTTCCACCTCAGGCTGTCTCCTGCTGTTTGGACCCTTCCCCGCTCCTGTGTCCTTGGTCCTTCCCAACCTCTTTCCGCACATCACTCCAGCTCTGTAATGTTTGCTCCCTTGTGGCTTCAAATCTTTTTTGTACCCCAGAATTTGAAAGTCGAGTTTTCATGCCCTTGTCTGGTTTTCATACCCATTTTCCTAGTGCTGTTCCTATTTGAAAACAATGTCTAATGCCCATCTCTAAGGAACTGGGATCATTAGATTTGGGTTTGTAAACCAAGCTTCAAAAACAGTTATTGGCTTGCAGAAATTAGTTAGGGACTCTGTCTTATTAATCTAATTAACTTTATTAACCCTTGATTCCAGAGAGCGTGACACAGTTCCCTGTGGAAGTGCTTAATAAGTGCTTGTGGACTTCCAAGTAACTACCATAATTATACTTATAACAAATCTACCACTGTGTGCCAGGCTCAGGTCTAGTCCTCCATGGACATAATCTCCTATGAGATGGGAGCTATGATGAACCCATTTTAAAGACCTGGCTACTGAGGCTGATAGTGGTTCAGTGATTTTCCAAGTAGATCCAGTGGTAATTAAAAGAGTTATAATTAGGCTACTGCTAAAATGTTTGGCTTGATAAAAAGAACTCTAAACTAGAATGTTTCTGTACTGATTCTGTCACTAATTCATTTGTGATTTTTGTTTCGGCACTCCATCTTTCTATACCTCAGTTTTCTTGGCTGACGTGTTGCTGATTAGTGGGAATTCACTAAATTCCCATTAAGGGTGCTTTTCAGTAAGTCCATCTATATATCACCACCAAATGGCCTGCAATGCCATGACTTGGTTATCAAATGGAAAAAAAAACACTATTTTCTGTTCAACTTTTTAATAAAAATTTAAACTGTATCATAGTAGCTAATTATAGTAATCCTAACTAGCAATACAAATCATTATATTTAAGCTTAGTGTAAAATTAGAGTTTTAAATAAACAGATAACGTTAAATGCCTTGCCTCTGTTTAGTTCACTGTTATCAGTCATGGCCTACCACAGGCTGAATTTTGGTTTGGACCAGTGACTTTTTTTTCAATCCATTTGGAACATTTTCACTTCCAGTCATCAAATCTTCATACCACCGAACAGTTTCTTATTAAAAAAAAAACAACAACAACTTAGATAGCCATCTTTATCTACTGGCGCAATAATTCCCAAATTGTATCTTGTAATAAGTATTACAAAGACCTGTCTTATAGTCAAATAATATAGGACATTGTGGTGTAAATATATTTCTTCACCTCAAAGCTTTGGAGAGCTTCTAACATCTCATGTGTGTGGAGACACTGTAACAGTGTACACCTGTGAATGCAGCCGATCCCAAACTTATTTAAGCACCGAGTACCGAGGAGGATGTGGAAGGTGGGGTGAGGCTGTGGCGCGCGTAGGGCGGGGAACACAGCTCATGGACTAGTGTTCTCTGGAATAACGTCCAGTTTTGGCTCTTTTTTCTTATGACAAACTAACTCTGATGTGTGTGATTTTTTTAATAAACAGTTTTTAAAAGATATTTATATTTTGTACAGTTCTAATCAATAGAAGCTTCCTGAACCTGAAGCTGGAGCTAAAAGAGGAAAACAAGAGTCCCAGCCTTTTGGGACTTGCTGGTATTCCCAGCCTACCTGCTAATCATTATCTCCCCCTTAATTTGTTTTTTCCATAAGATGGCTCTAGTAGCGCTTAGTTGTCTTTAACTTCTTTCAAAACAATTTTGTTGGATTGTATTGTGACAACTGTCATATCAGTGTGCATTAAAAAAAAACTCATCAAAATTGGTGAATTATCATGTAGCCATTTTAATATTGAAGATGGAAGAAAACACACAACATTTTTGGGATATTATGCTTTATTATTTCAAGAAAGGTAAAAACACAACTGAAATACAAGAAAAGACTTCTGCGGTGTATGGGGAAGGTGCTGTGACTGATCAAATGTGTCAAAAGCAGTTTGAGAAGTTTCATGCTGGAGATTTCTCGCTGGACGATGGTCCACGGTCAGGTAGATCAGTTGAAGGTGATAGCAATCAAATCAAGACATTGTGAATAATCAACGCAGTACCATGTGGGAGATAGCTGACATACGCAAAATATCCAAATCAATGAAGTTATTGGTGAAAATGAAAAACTTGTCTTTTATTTTATGTAAAAAAACTGTACAGACTTTTTGGCTAACCCAACATTAGGTTTGCCCTGATGGGTGTGGCTCAGTGGTTGGGAGTCATTTTAAAAAGTGAAAGGTTGTCAGTTTGATTCCTGGTCAGGGCACACGCCTGGGTTGAGGGTTTGGTCCCAGGTCAGGATGTATAAGAGGGGCAACCGATTGATGTTCCTCTCCTGCATCGATGTTTCTCTCCCTCCCTTTCTCTCTCCTTTCCCCTCTCTCTGAAAATAAATAAATAAATAAATAAATAAAATCTCAACAACAACAACAAAAACCCTCAAAAAACAACAGCAACAAAAAACAACCCAATACTAAGGTTTTGGCTCCCTTATGAGTTTGCTTCCACACAGTTCCATAGAAGGAAGTGTAGATTTGGAGTATGATGCATGAATTATTGGTATACCATATATATATATATTTTTATGTATGTATGTATGTATGTATGTATTTATTTATTTATTTAATTTTTTACTTAAACGAAGTCTTTGTTTTAAAAAACTAAATGAGACTGCATAAACTACTTTCTAGACAGTTCCCAAAGTGCTTTAGGAATCTCACCAGTCTTTCATGTAGGTGATTTGGAGTTAGGGCATTTTTCCTGACCTAACAAGAATGTTGAACACTGGAGTTCAGGCAGGAAGTGTGAATTCACTGAGTACTGTTGGCACCATGACCCGTGATCCCAGGCCCCAAACCTGAGGTAGCTATAACTGTAGCCAAGAGTATCAGCTAGATGAAGGTGTTAGGGGAAATGGAAGAATGGAACAGTCTGCATATTCTGATTCAGATGGAGGTTGGGAGGCAACCAGAGTACAATTGTGACCTCCTAGGAACCTTGACTCAAGTGTTTACTATGATTTCTCAGGAAATGGTTAGGAAGTGTAATTTTGCTTACGTGTACACAAGAATTTGAGATTGCTCATGGGTCTAAGGTTAGAATCATTGGCAAATCCCATCCAAAGTGCTGACTCGGAGAAATCCACATTTAGAGTTCAAGGAGATAGAATGAGACATTGTGTTTTAAATTTCAGTCACATGTTCAGATTGTGATTACGAAACTGCTCAAATTGGCCTTATAGAGGCCTATAAGTAACCTATCCTTGCAGCTCCACATACTGAACCATCCTGGGTCTTGTTCCCCACAGAATGGGTCTGCTCCTACCCCTGGTGCTCTGCACCTTGGCCGCATGCAGCACGGCTACATCTGTGCCCCAGACGGACGTCAGCGCCTTGCCTTTCCTCTCCCGTGCCTGCAACGATTCAGACGTGCTGTCTACGGCGAGCTTTGCCTTGCAGGACATCAACAACGACCGGAAGGAAGGCTATGTGCTGAGCCTCAACCGAGTGCGTGATGTCCGAGAACACAGACAGGCAAGTAACAGTCCCATGTCCGGGGCAGGTGTTTGTACAAGCTGTGTGGGCCGGCTGGGGGCGGATATCCAGGGACACACATTGGCAGGTGTTTTCCAAATTGGAAACCTGCTGAGAGCTCTCTGTTTTCCTCTGCTAGGTGGTGCTACATATATGCTCCCACCGTTACGAGGAACAAGTGCTAATAGTATCCTTCCCTGGCACTTACCCAGTGCCCCACCGTTTATAAGAAATCATCACAATCATGACAGCCTTTGGCTCGGCCATAAACCAAAGATTTTTTCGGCCAGTCTTTAGGAGTTCCTGCTTCATGTGGGATGTGGTCCATTTTTTCACTCTTTCCCACAGGATGGCCTGGGATCTCTGTTCTATCTCACATTGGACGTGTTAGAGACTGACTGCCATGTGCTTGGAAAGAAGGCGTGGAGGGACTGTGGGGTGAGGCCACTTCATGAGTCGGTAAGTGCTTGTTTCCCAGGAGCTCTAGGAGAGAAACTAGGTGTCCTCTGTTTACAGAGTGAAGATTGTTCACTGTGAGCCATCTTTTAAATATTTTTCTTTATAATCTCTTGGTCATGGTGCTCATGTGCTTATTCCAATTCTATTAGACAAAACAGAGGACTTTCTGAGAGTCCCACTGGGGTTATGACCTTAGAGTTAAAAAGTTGCCCCCAGATTTTTTCCTGCTCCCAAGACCCTCTGTAGGCTCCAAGCCTGGTGTTTAAATTGTGAGAAAAAGAGCTGAGCTCCAGTGCTGCAGATGTGTGTTTAAGAAAGACTGTGGAAGTAGTAAAGAGAGAGATATTTTTGTTTTATTTTACTTTATTCTATTTTAATGCACACTAATTTGAAGTTTGAGGCTGGGGAAAGGAAGGGCTTATAGTATGGGAGCTCTCAGAAGTGCTATGGAAGGATTTCCTAGAGTCATAAAACCTAAAGGGGCTCAGAACTGATCTTTTTAAAGATGACTATTGAGTTATTTTCATTAATTGATGGAACACTTTTGAGTGCAAGGTTGTGTTTAGAAGTAAACTATTCAATCAAGATAACTTTTCTAGTCACTTAACCAGACTTGTCAAATTACACCAATCTGATTTTGAAGAGGTGTTTCTGAGAGTCCCACTAACCCTGTTGTGAATGATATTTGTTAGGGTGACACATCCCCTAAAAGTGTATACTGATTCCAACATAATGGAAGTTTATATCTTACTCATGTAAACTTCAAAATAGAAATTCCTGATCAAAAAGAGGCTTTCCTTCAAGAGTGACTTGGAGGCCCAGGTTGCTTCCACGTTGTGGCTCTAGACTCTACCACCTTCAAGTCCTGGCTTCTGTAGTCACCATAGTCATCTGCATCAAGCTGTATATAGAAGGAGAACAAGCCCTGGCTGATGTGGCTCAGTGGATTGAGTGCTAGCCTGCAAAGCAAAGGGTTGCTGGTTCGATTCCCAGTCAGGGCACATGCCTGGATTGCGGGTCAAGTCCCCAGTAGGGGGTATGTGAGAGGCAATGGCACATCGGTGTTTCCCTCCCTCTCTTTCTCCTCACTTTCCCTCTA
Organism: Mormoops blainvillei; assembly: GCA_004026545.1. NCBI lineage: Eukaryota > Metazoa > Chordata > Mammalia > Chiroptera > Mormoopidae > Mormoops > Mormoops blainvillei. The sequence continues at coordinate 27,024 of PVJD01011702.1, read as the reverse complement.
AAAATAAATAAATAAAATCTTTTAAAAAGGAAAGAAAGCAAAAGAAAGAAAGAAAGATAGATAGAAAGAAAGATAGAAAGAAAAAGAGAAAGAAAAAGAGAAAGAAAAAGAGAAAGAAAAAGAGAAAGAACATAAGAACATGGAGGACAGATCACACAGGGGAGATCTTCATGGGCCAGTCCTGGGAGTGATTACAGACAGTTCTGTTCACTTGTGGTTAGAACTCAGTTATACACAGTCACACCTACTACTCAAGAGGGAGGCTAGGAAATGAAGTCTAGCTGTGTCCCAGGAGAAAGTTAAACTGTTCAGTGATCAGCTGGTAGTTTCTCACACTCAAAGCCACCAAAATTGACTTTAAGGTTTTCATTACTCAGAAAATATAATGTCCAATCTTACTTTGGAGGTATTTAAAAAAGTTAGAACCTATTCTATGATGTCATAAAATGTGTTTGTTGGTTCCAGGTTTATGGCGAATGCAAAGCAATATTTTACATTAACTATCCAAAAAGAGTTCTCTATTTACCTGCTTATAACTGCACTCTTCGCCCAGGTAAGTGAGCACTGTGTTGTTTTTTTTTTAAATTTTATTTTAATGGCAGATGGAAAAGTAGAATTAAGCAGGGCTATGCCCAGAATATATAGGGTTCCTCTATCCTTACTTCTTAGTCATACCAACTCCAGGTTCTTAATATATCCAATACTTGTGTCCCTTGTGAAATTCAGCTTAAATTGCCCTTCTTCCCGCAATTAGTTTTCCTAAATCATCGCAATAGTTTATTCATGACTACTGCGTTAAATCCTAAATTTTTTGTCTGACATAAATGGTATCATCTCTACACTGGTCCCCAGGCTGCCTTTCTGGGTATCTCTGCCATTACTTCCCTGACTACACCAACTCTGCTCTTTATTCAGCTGAATATCTCTCTATTTTCTGAATACATATTGCACTTTCCAATCTCTGCATCTTGCTTGTGCTTTTCCCTCTGCTGAAGATGCCCTCCCCCGATACCTCCTGCTCTTGGTACTCATATCTCTTCCTTAAGGATCATGGCCAATGCTGCTTCTTCCGTACTGTTCTCTATTCAGGAAAAGAACAAGCTCTCCTGTTCTCATTCCTATAAAACTTTAACCTAACCACGCATGGAGCAGAGACTATGCACCGCCTTGATTTGAAGTGTTCTATTTTACTTCATGTAGAATATTTTATGCCTTCTTTCTTCTGGCTACAACCCTCCCCGAGTTCCTGTCAAGTATAAGGAGTCATGATGTTGTTGAATAAGTGAGTAAATGGAGTAAGAATGAGGTTGAAACTAAGGACACTTCAAATACGCACATGCATTCATTCTGGGTCTTTCCTTGGAAAGCAAGCACCTAAGGCATAGGAAAATCAGGCATGGCTACTTGTCAAACTACTCTGTGCATGTGACCCCCCTGGTGGATCTTGTTCAGTTACAGGCTCTGATCCCATAGGTCTGTGGCAGACCCGAGAGTCTGCCTTTGTAACAAGCTCCAGGTCATAACAATGCTGCTGGTTCCTTTGCGGGATTAGGCAACATAGCAAATATTTGATTAGCTACAAGTTAAGCTTCCTGGTTGTGAAGAGACTTACTTAAATGAGAGAACAACAAATAATAAAACAGATCAGGACTCAGAAGTTATAGGTACCAGAGGTATGGGAGGTTAGAAAGTGACACGTGGGAATGGTGCCAGGAGCGACAAGCTGTGGATGTAACTCTGCATAGTACACCAAAATACACTCAAATAAACATGACTGATCAATTGTTTATCTCTGCAAAAACAACTTGCAGACAAGTTCCCAGCCTAACTTTCACACTAGTTTTGTTACCCTCAGCTCCTCCCAGTCGGAAATTCTGGCCCTACCATTAGAATGATTATTCTATCCATTCGTACAGTGACTTGGCTAATTTTTGTTTTCTGGCTCACTTACATTTTCTAACCACAGAGAGTGTACTTTCACCTTTTCACATGTCATTTACTCATTCATTCATTCAACAAGCATTTACCAAACACTTTGTCTTAGGTGTCGGGGACTAAAAGATGAATAAGACATATCAATAATAAAATCCCAAGCTTTTAAGACACTCAGCTGCTTTACAAAGGCAATAATGATAGAAGATATTGAGCTACTAATAGGGGGAAAAGTTTTTATATTAGTATGAACACATTTTTGTTTGTGAACAAAATTCTTAGCATACTTTGTGTGAGGTGAAAAAAATCTTGCTTTGATTTTTTAATAAATTGTGAAAGGAAATACATGTAAACTGCAGCAAACCCACTGCCGACAGCTAAGTTTCATTCTAGATAATGCCTTTTATACTCCACCCATGCTGAAACTGAGTGTCTTTTATTTTTTAAAAATTTCTTCTTCTGTAGTGGTCATAATCTTTGTAGGGTTAAAAATTATTAAGGAACTTTATTTCTAAACTGCTTTCTTTGGCATCAACAGTGTCTCGGAGAAGGATTCAGTTTATGTGTCCTGACTGCCCAAGCCCCGTTAACTTGTCGGATCCCAAAGTTCTGGAAACTGTCGATGAGTCTCTTGCAAAATACAACAAGGAGAACCCCTCCAAGCAGTATTCTCTCTTCAAAGTCACCAGGGCTTCTAGCCAGGTGAGGATGAAATGCCCAGTTACAGCAGCAATGTGTTTCATGACTGTTGCTATTGATTTCCAAACTGAGGGGAGGATGTTAAGGCACATCTTTTGATTAGAACCAAAGAACCCTTCTTCACTCCTTAGTTTGGTAGACCTGATGCACATTCAATCGTGTTTCAGTTTCTGAGTTATTCCTTGGGATTCCCACAACAGTTGTGGGATTTGATTTTACCGCATTGCTTTTAAGGCCAGAATGGAAATGGCCCTACAGGCTCCTTGGGCTGTTCACCTAGGTTCACTATTTACTGCTACATTCTCATATCTGACTGACCATAAATCTCATTTAGCAAGTCAACTTCTGCTCCAAGTTCAGGACTGAAGTGGTTGTTGAGTTTTATGGGTTAGGAGAAATGGAGGCTCATCTGTTTTTGAATTATGTTGGTATCTATCACATAAAGAAAAACTAATCTAAAAACAAAACTACTTGAAGAAGAATAGGCTCACCCAAGGGAGCCCATTCAAATAATTAAGAGGGGAAGAAGGGTATGCTGATGATGTTTTCTAAATAACGAAATCATAATACATGGTTTGATCATGGTGGGAATTACAGGGACAACAGGAGTTCTGTGTTGACAATGACTATGGTTTTGTAAAGGCTATGCTGCCAAAGCTCTATAATTTCTCCACACAGAGAGGTTTGATTTTTGTTTCTCAACTTTTGTCTCATACCAGTGGGTATTTGGGTTCAGCTATTTTGTGGACTATTTAATCAAAGAGTCATCATGTACCAAGTCCCAGGCCAGCAGCTGTGCACTTCAGCCCCTTGACTCTGTGGTGAGTTTTCCTGAATTTCTTCATAATTTAAGATATATGCTCACAAATCATCTATATGTGTGTATTGAACATAAATTAGATATGAGATGTTGTGATGCATAAGACACGACTCTTCTGCTCAAGGATTGTGCTGGCCCAGATGCAATAGTATTTGATTGCAAGTGCAATTTTCATCAGTATTGTTATGCCTTTGCAGAAAATGATCCACAGAAGCTATAAAATATATAAACAAATTTCCTCAGTTGTTGGTGATGGTCCTGTTTTATCTGAACAAATCTAATTGCATTTGGAATACAGCATGGTGTTTCATTCCTTGGACCATTCTTTAAGAAGAACAAAGCCACACAGGATATCTTTGAAAGATATGCATCCAAGATTGGGAGGGTGCCTTGAAACTCTCTGACACATCTGGTGGGAATGCCAGTTGTCACCATGTGTTGTAACACAATTGGGAAAAATGCACCAAAAGTCTTTTCTCCCCTTATTTACTTATTTATAATAACAGATTTATTAAGACATAATTCATACACCATAAAATTCACCTTTTTAAGGAATAAATTAAGTGGCTTTCTGGTATATTCTCAGGTTTGTGCCATCACCATCAATATCTAATTTTAGAATATTTCATCAGCCCCTAAAGAAACCCCATACCCATTAGCAGTCATTCTCTTTGCCCCCTAACCCAAGCCCCTGGACACTATTAATCTATTTGCTCTCTATGTTTTTCCATTTGTTTAGAACTTAATTTCTTTCAACAATGTTTTGTAGTTTCAGTGTACAAGGCTTTCATTTATTTGTACACCTAAATATTTTCTTTGATGCTACTATAATATATTTATCTTTTTAATTTTATTTTTGGATGGTTCATTGTAAGTTTTTAGAAATAAAATTGATTTTTGTATATTGACCTGTGTCTTGTAAACTTGATCAACTCATTTATTAGTTCTAACAGTTTTCCAGTACATTCTTTAGGATTTTCTATATACAAGATCATGTCATTTGCAAATAGAGATAGTTTACCTTTTCCTTTCCAATCTGCCCTTCTTCCTTCCTCCCTTCCTCCCTTTCTCTCTCTCTCTCTCCCTTTCTCCCTCCCTCCCTCCCTTCTTTCCTTCCTTCCTTCCTTCTTTCCTTCCTTCCTTCCTTTCCTTTCTTTTCTTTCTTTCCTTCCCTACCTAATGTTCCTGCCTAGAACTGTCAATGCAATGTTAAAGAGAGTTGAGGAGAATAGACATCCTTATTTTATTCCTTTTTTTAGGGAGAAAGCACTCAGTATTTTATCATTTGATATGATGTTAACTGCAGATTTTTCACAGATGCCCTTTATCAAGTTGAGAAAGCTTTCCTCTATTGTTAGTATGTTGATTTTTTTTTTTTATCAAGAAAGAGTGTTAGACTTTGTTGAATGCTATTTCTGTGTTATTGAGGTAATTATGTGATTTTTTCCCTCCTTTAATCTATTAGTATTGTACATAACAATGATTGATTTTTGTATGTTAAAACAACCTCGCACTTTGGGGAACAAATCCAATAGATCATGGTGTATAATCTTTTTTACATGTTGCTGAATTTCATTTGCCAGTATTTTTTTAAGAGTTTTCATCTATATTCAGAAGAGATATTGACCTGTAGTTTTCTTGTGTTGTCTCTGGCTGATTTTCATATGTGTTTAACATTGGTCTCATAAAATGAGTTGGGAAATTTCCCCTCCTCTTCTATTTTATTTTGGAGGAGTTTGTGAGGGAGTTGTTGTTCATTCTTCTTTAAATGTTTGGTAGAATTCACCAATGAAGCCATCTGGGCCAGGGTTTTTCTTCATGGGAAATTTTCTTGATTAATAATTTAATTTCTTATTATAAATATATTCAGGTTTTTTATTTCTTCTTCAGTGAACTTTGGTAGCTTGTGTCCTCCCAGGAATTTGTTCATTTCATCTAAATTATCTAATTTGCTGTCATACGGTTATTCATCATATTCCCTATTTATTGAATATTTCTGAAAGATTAGAAGTAACGTCTTCCTTTAATTCTAATTTTAGTATTTTGAGCCACTTTTTCTTGACAGCCTAACTAGAGCTTTGCCAATTTTGTTGATCTTTTCAAGGAATTAACCTTTGGTTTTGTTTATTTGTTCTTTTTTTCTCTCTACTCTATTTTTGCCTTCCTTATGCTTGTTTTGGGCTTAGCTTGTTCTTCTTTTTCTTGTTTTCTAAGGTAGAGGTTAGGTTATTGATTTTTAATCTTTTTTATTTTCAGTGATTTGTAGACCATAACTGTCACAAGACAGGAACTAGGCATAGAATAGTTCTGCCTCGGGCCAGCCTGTAGAGTGTGGGTTCTTGACTTTGTGCAGGAAAGATTTCACAACATGAATCCAAGTGATTTTGAAGGTACACAAGTCCATGTAATTTTTAGAGTACGTTTATTGGCTGGGGACAGTGAAACAAGGAAGGGCTTAGGATGGAAGAAGGAACAGAATAAACTAATGAACAAAATAGAAGCAGGAGCACAGATACATGGAACAGATTGACAGTTGTTGGAGGGGAGGTGGGGGGGACTGGATTAAAAGAAGGTGAAGGGATTAGCCAAAAAACATATATTCATGACCCATAGACAGAGACAGTGCCTGAGGGTAGGGAGGTGGAGGCTGGGGGGAGGCAGGCTGGGGGAGGGAAAGCAGGAACAAATGTAATAGCATAAATAATAAAAGATAATTTTTGAAAATTTAAAATAAAATGAAAGCTATTCATTATGCACATGCACTCATTGAAGGGGGAGCAGGGGGAGAGAGAGAGAGAGAAGAAAAGAAAGGAGCAATAGGAGAGAGCCTAAGCAGGGCTGCTTTGGCTCTCCAGTAATGTTACAGGAAACAAGTAAGCCAAGGTGGGGCTGCTTTGGCTCACTGGGAAGCCAGAAAAAAGAGGCCTTGAAGACAGGTTCAGGGGGTTAGCCTGGCATGAGCTGCCTCTACCTGTTGTTTCCTTGGTTGCAAGTCTTGTGGGACCCTTAGAATTTGGGAGATGGACACCTGTGGGGGAGAAAAGGTAGGGGTATGCTCTTAAGAGGGAGAATGCTGATTTGTAATCTTTTTGCTCTTTTTAATATAAGCATTTACATCTATAAATTTTCTTCTAAGCAATTCTTTTGCTGCATCTGAAAAAGTTGTACCTATAGTGTCTTTGTTCCCAGTCATATCAAAGTATTTTCCAATTTGCCTTGTGATATCTTCTTTGACCAACTGATTATTTAGGAGTATATTACTTAATTTCCACATATCTGTGAAATTCTTCAATTTTCTCCTGCTATTCTATTTCTAAAATCATTTCATTGTGGTTAGAGAATGTACTTTGAATGATCTCAATTCTTAAATTTATTAAAGTTTATTTTATTGTCTAACATAAGATATATCCTGGTAAATTTTCCATGTACACTTGACAAGAATGTGTATTCTGCTGTTGTTACATGAAGAGTTCAGTAATTGTCAGGTTTAGTTGATACATAGTGTGGTACAAGGCTTCTGTTTCCTTGCTAATGTTGTGCATAGTTTTTCTATCCATTATTGAAAATGAGGTTTCCACTTAATATTGTTGAATTGTCTATATCTTCCTTGAATTCTGTCAATTTTTGCTAATGTAATTTGCGCTCTGTTGTTAAGTCATGTATATGTATAGGTATTGTGTCTTTCTAATACATTGACCTTTTTATCATTATAAAATGTTTTTCCTTGTTCTGGCTTGGTGGCTTGGTTGGTTCACCATCGTTTCATACATCAAAGGTTGCAGGTTCGATCCCCAGTCAGGGCACATGCCTGGGTTGTGGGTTTGATCCTGGCCAGGGTGCATACAGGGGGGTGACTGACTGATTTTTTTTTCACATCGATGTTTCTCTCTCTCTCTCCCTCTCCTAAAATCAATAAACATGTCCTCAGAGGATTAAAAAAATGTTTTTTCTTCTGTCCAGTAACAATTTTTTGTCTTACAGTCAATTTTGTCTAATATTTGTATAGCCATTCTGGGTCTCTTTTGGTTAATGTTTACATTGTAATTTTTTCTATCTTTTTACTTTCAATCTATGTGTGTCTTTGAATATAAAGTAACCTATGTATGTCTTTGAATATAAAGTGTATCTCTCAAAAGCCTTTTGTAACCAGTCAATTGAATAGTCTTAATTTCTCAAGGAATAATTGGGAAAACATCTTCACCTTATTGTGTAGGATCTCTCCTTCTCATTTGTCAATGACATCTTGGGCAGATGGATCCCTTAGCTTTCTGGTTATTTTCAGCAAGAGAAACAATTTTACTTAGATAAGTAAGATTTGCTGTCAGGTATGAAAAAATTCTGTTCAGTCTATTCTGAATAAAAATTTCTACCGTATATTCAATGCAAAGCTTTCCCTTTCTGTAGCTCAAGCCTGTCCTAGAGCTTAAGACCTGATGCGAGGAAGGGATCAAGATCTGCTCTTTCATTCCCTCTCCCCCTCCTGCAATCTTTTGATGAATTCTGTACCTTCAAAGTTGTAAGAAGAATGAGAGAGGATTAGAGAAAACAGTACAGTCTTTTCACATAACTAAACCTGCAGTTGTCGTTTTCTCTTGGTCCACACTGGCATTCTCTGAAACAGGCTCTAGTGCTGGTTCTCTCAGGTGGTACAGGTATGAGTTCCTCCAGAGGTCTTTTCCTAGTAGGATGATGTGGTCCCTCGCTGACTCCCTGGAACCACCCTTTCTCAGATTCAGCTCCCACATATTTATACTATCAAATGCCTTGTATCTGAAAGTCCCTTTGGATAGACACACTGAAAGAATACTACCTGTAACATTTGCTTGTCCCATGTAAACCTCACACATTTGTACTATGCCAGACAGTGGAGGTAGGCTTCCCTTGCTGCCTTTTCTCCTTACCATAGCAGACTGCTTTAGCCAAGATCCTGCTCTTAGAATGCTCTGAGAGAAAAGTAGATCCCAATCTCCATAGCCCACATGTCCCTAAATTCCAGGATTCACATGTCAAGCATGCCCTCAAGCTCCCTTTTTGTGGTCCACTCTAGCTTCAGCACCAAGTGGGCCTATGAATTATGGTAGCTCAGCAAATCCTAGCCTGAGTAGGAGGGACCAGGCCCTACTTGGTACCAGGACCGGCAATCTTTCCAGAAGATTCTCTTAGAACCCTTTCCTTAGGTGACTTGGTGATGAACAGGAGGAGGGAAAGACTGAAGCACCATTCCCCAAGAATTTCCTACATTAGTGAATTTTTCCCACTTTCAAAAATTTCTGATCTTCTCTTCACTTGGTCTGGAGATGGGTAATAGATTAATATTCAGGCACTCTCTTTAGATACATTTTAATAAATTCTATGTGAATACTGTAGTCTTAAAATTCTTTAGAAATTGAGGCAACATTTTATTATAATACTCTATTTACACTTAAAAATGTATATACTTTATGACTCTAAAATTTCTCTTCCAGTAATCTACCCTAAGGAATTAACTGGGCATATTGGAAAATATATAGCTTCAACGTTTAAACAAAACAAATGAATGCAGTCTAGTATTTAAAAAAAAAGAACTTGTTAAATAACCCAGAGGAATATTAGGCAGCCATTATAAAGATCATAGAAGACTATTCAATGCCATAAAAGGATTTTCACAATATTGTTAAGTGACAAAAGAGAGTTATAATATATATAGCGTAGTTCTATTTCCTAGAAGAAGAAATATATATGTGTAGGAAAAAAGAATAGAAGAAAACAAATCATTGCAGACAAGATGTACCTTTCATGTAACTATAGGTCTTTTAATTTTTTTTCTATTTTACAGATTCTAAATAACTATTATATGTGTAATAAGAAAACAAAATTATTTTCTTTTTAAATAAAGAGAAGTTGAAGGAGCTGAGAGTAGTTTTGTCTGATAAAAGTAAACTCGGTTGGACTATACATAAAGGACTGCTATAAATGAAAGTTGAGAACAATATTTTAATTGACCCAAGAGTAGAAGTAAGGCCCAAAGGCAGATACATTCTATAGACACATATTTCCACTCAATACGAAGAATTTTCTAATAGAGTTTGTTCCTCTAGAAGTCCCAAGTTTCCCATTATTGGAGGCATTTTAGCCTTGTTTGGGTAGTTATTGTAGGAGTAACCTAGAAGGAATTGGCTCAGAGATTGCGTATTGCATGGCAGTAGCATAAAAATGTTGATCGTCTATGTGTTCATGCAAGGAGAAAGCAAGTTGATTTCTGTTTATGATCACTGATAATTGTAAAATGCAAATAATATTGTATCTTCTCTCTTTTTTTCAGCCTGTTGGTATTTGCCGAGGTTCTCTGAGTGAAGGACGCTTAACAAAGCTTGTCTCCGTGACTTGTGACTTGTTTGAATCACAGGTATTTTTAAATTCTCATTGTTTATCTTCCTGTGGGGGGAAAAACATTATCTATATTTTAGCTGTCCCTACCCCATCCTCTCCTTTTATTTTCCTGAGTTCCATGATCATCACTTTATTCAGGCTGCCCTGACATCATACCCATAGGATAATTGCTTTAAAACTTGTTACCCTTTATTTTAGTTGCAGCATGCTCCTACAGAATAAATAAGACTCCTTCAGAAATAGGGGACTATGAGCTTGGATGGCTTAGGCCTCTGAGACATCAAGTTCAGTGTCTCAAAGACCCTTATACTGAACCGGAGGGAGAAGTTATTTCCGTGCAAATATTCAGTCCCATTCCAGAAGTATTTATCGAGCACTTACTATCAGGCAGCTTGGTATAGTTGAAAGGGTGTTTGAGACAGGCCACCTGGGTTCCCGTCCTGCTCTGCTACCTGTGAGCTGTGTGAACTTGGCAAATTCTTACCTCTCTGAGTCATGGTTTCCTTATCTATGAATAGGATTGCAGCATCTACCTCATTTAGTTCCCTGTGAGAAGCAAGTGAGAAGACCAGGACAAGAATACTGTATTGGACCTGGCACAGAATAAAAAATTAGTAAAAGGTGGCTGTTGCTGCCACTACTAGGAGCAGGGAGATGGCTCACCAGGAACTTCGAATAAGGCATTTAACTTCTCTGGGTCATTGTTCTGTTCTAGATTTGTGAGGCTTGCAATTGAACTTCTACAAGCCTTGGTTCCCCCTGGTCCTTATCTGTTTTTACTTTATAACCCTTTAACCAGAGGTCATAACTCTAGCTGGTCTCCCTTCGAAACGCTCTATCAGAAAGGCACAGCAGAGATTTCCTTGGTGGACATTCCCCTTACTGAAAGTGTTCTTATTTCAGGCTCCTACCCCTGGGGGTGAGACTTCTACAGCTAACCAGGGACCTGCGAACCCCGCCAAGGTGGAAAAACTCCAGGAGAAAAATGCAGAACCCACCCACTCACCCTCCAAAGCTGTGTCAAGAGGGTCTGTCCAGTACCTTCCCGAACTGAATGATGAGGAGCCTGAAGAATCCCAGGCAAATAGTCCTGCTGAGGCCTTCCCTGTGCAGCTGGATCTAACCACAAATCCCCAGGGAGAAGCCCTAGATCTCTCCTTCCTCTTCTTTGAGCCTATGAGTGAGAAGCCGGTCGTCCTGCCTTTCCCCAAAAAAGAGCAACACTCTGCTGAGTGCCCAGGGCCCGCCCAACAGGCCAACCCGGATGTCCTCCCACCATGAGAGCCACATAGAGCATTCCATGGGGATGTGGCACCATGCAGGAGATGAGAGGTAGTGGAGAAGGGAGATGGAAATACACAGGGTTTGAACATAGACAGTGGCTAATAAACTGCATCTTTTTGACTCTTCTTGGTCTCATCATTTTGGCTGGAAGTGAAAATGAGACTAAATCCTCCAATTGTGCACTGAGCTGCATGTCTCCTAAACCATCCATGATATCATTCCATGGATAGATGCCTCTTATGTAACCCACCTTTCCCTTTGTAATGATTATTGACTGTTAGCTAAGTGTCTCTGATGTAGGACCTGCTATACTTAGGGATTCCCTCCTCTTTCTGGGAAAGAGCATGGTGTGATTATTTTGATCTAAATGGGATGAAAATTGAAGGATACCAAAAGTTTGAGATTCATCACAGAGTTTCATGATCCCTTTATTTCATAATTATTTTAACACTAAGTACTGGCCAGATATTATCTGCACAACCTTCAACCTGAAGGTGGAATTTTTTTCTTACCTGTCTGAATAATCTCAGAGACCAGAACTTGATAAAGTCACTTAGCAATGGGGTAGATGGAAGAGACACTTGCCTGTGGCCTGTGGTTGAGCCTGGGGAGAATCAGGTATTGTTCCAAGTTCAGGAGCTGTCTGGCTTGTTTAATAGGTTTACTCAGAGAAGAAATTAAGAGCCCAGATGACATTCATTCCCAATTTTTTCACTTAAAAAAGAAAACAAATATATATGTATATAACAGTAATAGTATATACACATATATATTGCTTTTAGATATATACACACACACAAATATATGTAATACATACAGATATACATACATATATCTTTTGAAGTATGAGAGGTGTTGTGGGCTGAACTGTGAATCCCAAAATTTGTATACTGAAGTCCTAAACCCCAGTACCTCAGAATGTGACTATATTTGGATATGAAGTCTTTAAAGAGGTAATTAAGTAAAATGAAGTCATTAGAGAGGGACCTAATCTAATATGACTGGTGTCCTTATAAGAAGAGGTGATTAGGACACAGATGAACACAGAGGGAAGACCATGTGGGGACACAGAAAGAAGGTGGTCATCTATAAGCCGAGGAGAGAAGCAGCAGAAGAAACCAACCCTGTGACACCTTGACTTCAAACTTGTAGCCTCCAGCATTGTGAGAAGATTAATTCCTGTTGTTTGAGCCACCCAGTTTGTGGTACTTTGTTATGGCAGCCGTAGCAAACTGATACAACAGGGAATTTGCAGATGTAGCTATTGTCCTCTGTCCTGGCAGCTCTTTCTTAGAAGAGGCACATAGGCTTCGGCATAATTTGCTTAAGAGCAGTAGGCAATATTCACATTCAATTACTCTTCTCTGCTTCCTACAAGAAGGAAAAATAAGTGGGGTGTCATGTGGAGCTTTCAACCCTGTTTCAATCAGGGTCTGGCAAGGAATACAATATTACTCAGGTAGTTTAACTGAAGAGACTTTAACAAAGGGAATGAAACTTTGTGGGCCAAGTTAAGGGAACAGCAAGGGATGCCAAGACGCCTGCAAAAGAGCAACAGTGGGAGGCCCTGACTACTCTAGGCCTGAGAAAGCTGGAGACAGAGTGGCCCTACCCAAGCCCAGGGGCAGCTGGAGCTGTTGGAGGAGGGACCTGCTGGCAGGAACAGCCTTCGAGAGGGATGGAGCCACTGCCAAAACCTAGTGCTGAAGTGGGCAAGAACAGTGAACAAACACCCTGACCTGTCCTTCTTCCCTCTGATCTCCTCCGCCCATGGGCTTTTTGACCCTAATTGTCAACTAGCCTTCAGGGGAGCCTGGGTCACTCAATCCACAGGAGCTCGCCTCCTGAAAAGACAAGGAATGGACCTGGGGGCAAACAGAGGAAAACCATTACCAGCCTTACATAGAATTTCCTGAAGGTGTTCTGTAATACCCTAGTATATTATTACAGTAAAAATGGGTATGGAAGGACCCTGGACTCTGTGTCCCTCTCTTTGTGTCCCTTGTTGGATAGACAAGGGTGCCCATCCCTTAGGGGATGGAACAGGGAGAAAAAGTTAGGTTTGGCTGAGTGGCTGCATTGGCTTTCTTAAATTGAAAGGAAGCATTATTCTTGACACTTATCCTCTTTTAATCATCTGACAATGCTGACTCTTGCTCTTTCTTTACCTTTTCTCAAGTAGACTTTGTCCTACATCTTTGAGGTCCTTCTTCTACCCTCTGACATTTTTCTCTAAGGCATTTAGGTTCCTCTTTGGCTCATCTCTTAGATGCTGTTTCTCTAGTTTTTGATCCTTGATCTTTTTTTCTTACTCTGAAAACTTCGTACAGGCAAACTAATCCAATAGTCTTGTCAATAGCCTCAAAATGCTGCAATCATTAATCATTTGAGGTCCTTGCATTAAAATAATCAGTGCTTCGCAAATTGCTGAAGTTAATCTTCTATGCTAGAATTTCAAGATTTCGGCATTTCTAGTTATGTCATATTAAGAGTTCTTTTTGATGAATGTTTTAAAAGTAACTTCTTTAACAATAAGAAAACGAGTGACCCAATTAAAAATGAGCAAAAGATTTGAAAAGACACCTCATAAAAAAAGGTATGTGAAGGCAAATAAACATAGAAAAAGATGTTCCATATCATATGTCATTAGGGAGTTGAAAATTAAAACAATGAGATACCGTTATTTATCTATTAGAATGGATAAAATCTGAAACACTGACAACACCAAATACTGGCGAGAATGTGGAGCAACAGAAACTCTCGTTTATTGATGTTGAGAATGCAAAGTGGCACAGCCACTTTGAAAGACAATTTGGCAGTTCTTGCAAAACTAAACATACTCTTACCATACAGTCCAGCAATTGTGCTTCTTAATATTTACCGAGATGAGTTTAAAACTTATGTCCACATAAAAACTTGAACATAGATGTTTGTGACAGCTCTACTTATAATTGCCAAAATTTGGAAGCAACCTAAGTGCCTTTCAGTAGTTGAATGGATAAACTGTGGTACATAGAGACAAGGAAATATTATTCAGTGTTAAAAAGAAATGAGCTATTAAGCCGTGAAAAGATAAGAAGGAACCTTAAAGGCATATTACTAAGTGGAAGAATCAAATGAAAATGTTACATATCCTGTGATTCCAACTACATGATTTTTGGGAAAGGTAAAACTACAGAAACAGCAAAAAAGATTAGTGGGTTGGCAGTAGAGAGGGATTATCAGGCAGAGCACGGAGCATTTTAGGGCAGTGAAACAGTCTGTTTGATGATATAATGGTGGAGAGAGGACATTACTCATTTGTCTGAACCCATAGAATGTATGACACCAAGAATGAACCTTAATATGAACTACCGACTTTAGGTGATAATGATGTGCCAATGTAGGCTCATTGATAATAAGAAAATGTAGCACTCTAATAAGAATATTGATAGTGGAGGAGGCTGTATGGGGAGAGTGAGCAGGGAGTATATGGAAATCTTTTTTATTAAGTTCTTTCTTAACAAAACACTGGATATTATAAAATTCTGTCATCCCCAAAGATTATTCAGTGATCCCCAAAGAAATCAGAAATTTGTAAGGATGTCCATATTAGCGTTTTTTATGAGAATAAGAACAAATGATTGGAAACAACATACATGGCCAAAAATAGGGGAAATATTAACACACTACAAGCATATATAACATACAATATGACATGATCTTTGAAAATAATCTTTCTAAAGAATATTTAATGATTTGGGGAAGTCCTCATGGTATAACCTTAAGGGAAAACACAATGTTTAAACTATATATAACAAGAACTTGATAAAAACATTTTCTTTGGGAAAGCAATTGAAGAATGAGGGATAGGAGAGGAAGGTTTAATTTTTATTTTACACATTCTGTAATATTCTGTGTTTTTTAACTTTGTACAGAGATTATATTTATAACTAAAAATGTATAATTAAAATAAGTCTGATTTTAAAAATAAAATCTTATTTAAAAAATCCCAAAACAACACTTATAAAGCTTATATGGCTTCTAGCAATATCCTTCAAAAATAAAGTTTGTAGGTAAACATTCAGTTACAATGGAGGAAAAAATACCTGTATGCACAGAATAATTCCAATAATGTAAAAACACATGTTATACATATTCAAATAGAAATGTCTAAGAAGAAATATATAATTGTTAATTATTTTTATCATAGCAGTAGAAGTGAGTTTTTCTTTGTACTTTTTATATTTTCCATATTTATAAAGCTTATATGGCTTCTAGTAATACCCCTCAAAAATAGAGATTATAAGTAAACACTCAACCACAGTGGAGGGGAAAAAAGCCTTTAAAGAATGAAAATTGTGTTAATTGGCTTTTTCTGATCCTATAGCCAGGATACTCAGGGAGAATCTGAATGCCAGAATGAATACGTGAAGGTGAAGATCCATCTACCCCATCTTCCCTTATAACCATCTTGTGAAAATTCACTACTCGAGGCTCGATTCCACACCCGAGGCCCTTCTCTGGCTCAGGACTGTTAGGAAGCTTTTGCAAAGCCAATGAGGAGCTTCACCAAAGCTAAATGTCACCTCCTAGATCAGACAGTTTCCCAGGATAGACTCTCTCCCATCACCATCATTCTGTTTCCTTGATTGGCTCCCTGGGATGTCTCATCTGAAGCTACCCCAGCTACTGGAATGGCATCACTAGCATCGTGTCTCTATTTAATATTCAATAAAGCAAGGGAAGGAGAAGGCATGGCTCTGTACTAAGTCTCAGCAAAACAGTACCGTAGGAAAAGCTTATTCTCATCCTTGGTGACTTTTCCCTTTCCCATCCCTCTCCCTTCACCAGCATTTGGCTTGCCCAGGGCATTCCGTATTGGATAAGCACAATAGAGCAATAATAGAAAGGCTTAGTTAAGGAGCTCAGCTCATCGAAACATGAAACAGGCTTTGCTTTAATCAATAGCTTTCCCCCTACCCACCTTTGTTAGGGAACCTTAACGATACCTTGGCCAGATTCCATACTATTCCTGTCATTCTAAGTTACCCCAGAGTGATGCTGCTTGGGTACCTAAAACCTAGTGTCATTAATGTTAAAAGTTTAATCTCAAACACAATTCAAAAAGCATTTCTTCTACTGTTAGCACTCACTAAACCAATCTGTGGCTCTGGGAAGTGAAATCTGCTCTTCATGGACCCTGTCCTTTCCTTCTCTCTTCAAACTCTTTCCCCCAAGGTTCTGCCCAGGGTCCCAGTAGTTCTCCACCTTGATTGCACATTGGAATCATCTGAGAGTTTTAAAACTGCCAATACCTGGATCTACCCCAGAGGCCTTGGTTTAATTGCTCTGGAGGGAGGCCTGAACATAAGGACTTTTCAAAGCTCCTCAGGTGATTCTAGCATGAAGCCAAGGCTGAGAACTATTGTTGTCGACATTTACAGACATTTACCACAGAGAAGAGAGCAGGAGGTAGATACTATTTGAATGACTGGTAGTGGGAAGGGAACCTAGGTTGATTCCCTCTGGTCCTTTCTGATGCTCCTGGGTTCTCTTGCTATGAAGGGTCCATACAGGTATATTGGTTTCTTTGGAGGAATAGGGCTGAGGAATCAGCTTAATCCCAGCTCTGTCCCCCAATGTTGAGCCACTCCCCCAATGGTACAGTCTCTCTAACCCCTTCTCTGGGATGGGTGGGCATCAAATGGCTTGATGTCTACTTTCTCCATGGTTCTCTTCCACATGAATCAATTTTTTTTGACACATTTTAAGGGCCATGGAGAAGTGAAAAGATACGTGGTGTCCCCAACCTCTCAGGAATAATAACAACAAATAATTATAATAAATAACATCATTTATTCAGCACCTGAATCTGTGCCAAGAATTGTATTGGTTACATTATGTTTTCTTATTTAATTACCATACTGTCTTGCCAAGAGGTATTAATCCCCATTTAATATATGAGGAAACTAAGACTCAGAGCAGTTTCATAACTAACCCAATATCACATAGGAGGAGAATAACAATGTAGAGTTGAAATTGAGATCTGACTTCAAAGCAATAGCCTCTTAACCATTCTATTCTTCCTAAACTCAGTTCCTTTTTTGTGTTAACTGCCTGACCAGGGGCGTCCAACCCGCAGCCCATGGGCTGCGTGTGGTCCAGGATGGCAATGAATGCGGCCCAACACAAAATCGTAAATTTACTTAAAACATTGTGAGATTCTTTTGTTTTTTGTTAGTGTTTGTGTATTTAATGTGTGGCCCAAAGTAACTCTTCTCCTTCCAGTGTGGCCCAGAATGCCAAAAGGTGTCCCCCTGGAACCCCTCCCTTAAATAATACAGCTGCTTTCTACTAAAGATTTCTAGTGCTATAATCCAAAGAGGAGACTGATGGTGGCAAGTTCTGGCTGAGACAGGCAGGCAGATGAAAATGACTTTACTCCTAACCCTACCCCCTATGCCAATGAGGCAGTGTTTATGGTCAAAAGCACACTTTGGATCTGGTACCTACTGGAAATACCGAGATTTGTGCAGATCATAGTTTTTCACCCACTCACCAGAGGCATGTCTCAACACTCTGTCTGCAGGACCCATTAATCATTTACAACATGTTGACAGACATTTTAACCAGGGGTCAAGGTGAACATCCCCAGTTACACAACAAAAATGGACAAAGACCATTTAATCAATAGTGTGCGTGTGTGTATGTGTGTGTTTAAACGTTTGTATGAAATTTTCTGCTGTGGTATACCATAGCAATGGGATGGTTTTCACACTTTAACACAATGAAGACATTCACAGCAGCTCTGCTTTCTGTCCTTTTGATCACCCTGCAGTATTCCTGTGCTGTTAGACCCACAGACTGCAATGCCACTGAGCCCCTGGCTGGGAAAGCTCTAGACCTGATCAATAAAGGACGTCAGAATGGCTACCTTTTCCAGTTGCTGAGGGTCGCTGATGCCCACTTGGACAAAGTGGTAAGGAATTGCCAATGGCAGAGCTTAGCTGGAATATCATGCACCAGAGGTAAATGTGACTCTAGCCCATAAGCCTACTGCTTTGCACAATGGAATGGCTTTGGTTAGGATTTTCTGTGTAGTTTCTGCTGCTGGCTCTAGATTGTGTTTTTTTTTTCCAAACTAACATTTGTTATTCGTATGTCCTTAACTGTGAATCAATCTGTGAATGCTTACAGCACTGATGCTGAGTCCACACAAATGCTATGTACTATAAGAGAAAAATTAGAATGAACTGTGGTGCTTGTCCTCACGGGGATAATCATCAGCTCACACACACATATAGACAAACTGTGTAAGGTAGGGTATATTTAAGTGACCAAATGAGTGATATAGATGCTGGAAAATTTAATGAAATGGGATCTATTACAATTGAGTGAGAGAAGGCTTCATTTAGGTTCACCCCCCCCCCCCCAAATAAGCAGGATTTGAATAGGAAGATGGCCTGGGGATTTACAGAAATACCACCTCTATGTGTGTAAGAAGTCAGGAAGGAGGGTATGAGGGAGTAATTAAACATAAACGGGGGTATTCCAGAAGCTCTAGGTGAGATTTGGCACAGCTAGCAGGGTGGAAAAAAATGTAGGCTTATCTTGATGCAAAGTAAGCCTACTGTCTTCACTTTGATCTGCAATTTTCAACCAGTGTGCCAACGGAGGCACACTGGTATGTCACAAAAATTTTAAAACATGCAATGACAACAAACTATTTAGTCAGGGGCACTGATCTCTTTTTTCTTAGATTGTCAAATTTTTAAAAAATGACAACAGTCAACACAACGATAGTCACCTGGTATGAATGAATCAAAATTATGCCAATTTTTTTGTCAGGTCAGCAAAAAGTATATTTTTTGGTGTGCTGCAGAATTTTAGTAATTAGTTTATGTGTGCCATGAGATACAAAATGTTGAAAATCGCTGACTTAGATCATATGCTTATTTGGGGCTTGATAGAGATTATGGAGGGAGACCTCTCTCCCCAACCCTCCAAAATAACCTACCGTTTAGGAGAACCACTAAAATCAAAGAGGTCAGACAATAGAGCACCACAGAGGACAAGCAGATAACTTTCTACTTGAAAGTATTACATGTGGAGGCACTACAGGCTACAGAGAATGAGTGCAGAGACTTAAGACTCAACCAGCAATTCAGTGGCTACTAGTAGCCATTCCTGGCTCTCTGCCACACTATAGGACACAGGATGAATTGGCCCAGTGCTACTTCTAAATGTATAGAAGTAGTGTAAGAGGGGAGGAGCACAGTGTGCATGGGGAGGTGGATGCAGGTGACACGGACATGAGCTATAAAGCTATTTTACGTGTTCAGGAATGAAGAAATGAAGACCAAACCCAGGCAGTGAAATTTAGGTCAATGAAAATGAAGAAAAGACATGAGACATTTCAAAGGAAGGCCATTCCACAGGGAGATGGTGGGAGGATGAGTGTTCTCTCTCACATCAATGTTTCTCTCTTTCAAATCAATAAAAATCATATCCTCTGGTGATGAATAAAAAAAAGTAAGAAATGAAGAGATTGCTTCTGCTGAAAACATACTAGGCTCCCACATGCTACTCACCTGTTGCTTTCTTGGAATTTCTCAGGAATCCACAGCTGTCTATTATTTAGTCTTAGATGTGAAAGAATCTGACTGTCCGGTCCAATCCAGGAAACATTGGGATGACTGTGAGTCAGCTAATTCTAGACGTCCATCTGATATAGTAAGTAACCATGGCATCATTCTTCTCTACTCATCACTCTTGACTTCTGCCTACACTGCTTACTAAGGGCAGATATATGCCTAGGCTAACGCAGCAAAAGAATAAGGCCAGTTTCTGTCTTTTGACTCATGAAGATTATGTCAACCTTGATTAACATTCTCTTGAGAGCCATACCTACAAACCCAGTTCAAAACAACTCACTGGGGCTTGTGTTCCCTTGGTACAGCATGACCAGCTGTGAGACCTTGTGCAAACCACCTAATGTTGCTAGACTTCCATATCCGCAGCTGTAAAATAGGTGGAAGAGTTTACAGTAGACTCTAAGATCCTTTATGGCCCTGACAGTCTATAGGTATAGGGACCTATGAACTTGTAATTGTGTCCTATGAAGACTGGTCCCATTAGCAGGAATGGCCAAAGACATTAGTTGCAATTACATGAGGAACAAGGTCTTGTTCTGCACGTTGAACATGGGTACTCAGGTCCCAGGCTCTCTGCCACAAGAGGAGAACACAAAGATCTAAAAGCATAGATCTAAGATTTCAGTTCTAGAAAATAAGACATTTACATACCTAGAATTTTAGCTTTCTTCCCCTTGAAAATATTTAAGATACAGCCATGATCTGCTTAAACAGTTCCTCCCTGATTCTCATAAGGGTTTTGGATTCCCGTAGCATCTAACTCGCAGAAGCAAATTAAGAAAATATAGGCTTTTGAAAGAGGATTTGTTGAGAGAAACAGCAAA
The DNA here is from genome assembly GCA_004026545.1 of Mormoops blainvillei. Classification (NCBI taxonomy): domain Eukaryota; kingdom Metazoa; phylum Chordata; class Mammalia; order Chiroptera; family Mormoopidae; genus Mormoops; species Mormoops blainvillei. Next base: position 6,460 of record PVJD01011702.1, on the reverse strand, counting down.
TAAATGTTAAATGGATAATAGGGTATGTTGCATCACTTTTTTGTTTCTTCATATCCAACCCGAAGAAAGCAGTAAGCAATGACAGACTCTTCTTTCTTACAGGTGATTGGACAATGTAAGGTAATAGCTACAACATGTTTGAGTGAATTTCAGGATCTTAGAGTGAATGACTTCAACTGTACCACAAGCTCTGGTATGATAATCTATTAAAATGCTACTTAATTCTAGATTTATATAGAATTCAATCATACAGTGGTATTTAACATATAAAACTATGATGTACATATCAAAAATGGTCCCTACGCTCATGGAATTGATTATTGCTCACTCTCCTGAGAAGAGAAGCAAGAGGGGTTTCCCCTGTTATTGGTGCACTTTTTGAAAAAGAAATTCTGTATATAAAAATAGAAACCTACATAAGGCAGTATAGCATCATTGCAGTGACCATGGGCTCTGGGGTCAGATTTGCCTGAATTGAAATCCCAGCCTTTTCATTTACAAGTTGCATGGTCATGAGGGCAAGTTACTTACCCTCGTTAAGCATTCCTCATTTGTAAAATAAAGCTAAGAATAGTATTAGCTTTTTGGATTTTTGTCAGAATTAAATAAGATGCTCTGCATAGTATACTTCCAAAGTACTTAACAATCGGCATCTAAAAGTTATATATTGATACTGCAGTTTACAAAGCAGTTATACACATGTTGTCTCATTTAATCTCATGACAAGACTATGAAGATTGTGATGTTTTCTATTTTAGAGTTAAAATAGCTGAGGTTCAGAGAGGTTCAATGACTTGGCCTCAGGAACACAGCCAAAATGTGGTGAACATAACCCCGCACCACCACTGTTGAATCTAAATTCCATGCTCTTACTATTAATTTTTCAGAAAGAATTAGCACAGGATTCTTTTAAAAATAGCAAATCTCAACATGATTCAGTACATAAAAATTCCACAACCAAGCAAATCCTTCAGGTGGTTGCCTTAAAGAAGACTGAGCTGTATCTTCTCTCTCTGGGCAAAACTTCATGTTAATAATGCTCTCCCTCCTTGGCAGAGATAGGAAGAGCTCTTTAAAATATTTACACTCTATGAATGATGAGAGTGGGCCATCTTGAATAGGGTCACAACAGAAACTTGAGCATCAGGAGGATCTGGGTTTAAGTTTAACTCTGCTGCTGATTGGCTGATTTGCTGGAACAAGTTTCTTAGCCTCTCTACCCCTCAATTTGCCCATCTGTAAAATGGAAACTTTTGTTATTCTTGCCACTACGTTTATATGTATTAAGTCACAACGTTGACTTTGCTGTTTCCAATCCAGTAACCACAAAGCTGTCACCTTCTTTCTTCAGTCTTTTCTGCACTGACCAACACTAAAGACAGCCCAGTACTCTTTGATTTCTTTGAGGATACTGAGCTCTACAGAAAAGAAGCAGAGAAAGCCCTTGAGAAGTACAAAAGGGAGAATAGTGACTTTGCCTCCTTCAGAGTGGACCAAGTGGAGAAAGTTGCAAGAGCGGTGAGTCTGTAGTAATGTCCAGCTAGAGTCTGAGGGCCCAGTCTCCAAACTTGTAGATGCAAATTCAGTAGCACTGACCCTCTCCAGAGACCTCACTGGGCCAGCTGCTTTTTATTATTATAATTTAAAAAAATTTTCAGCTACAGTGAACATTCAATATTGTATTAGTTTCAGGTATACACAAATTCAAAAAGATATGTGCATCCTTATATTCATTGCAGCATTATTTACAATAGCCAAGATATGGAAGCAACCTAAGTGTGTATTGATAGACAATTAGAGAAAGATGTGACATATATATATAAAGAAATATTGCTCAGCTATAAGAAAAGAATGAAATCTTACCATTTTGACAACATGGATGAACCTAGAGGATACCATCCTAAGTGAAAGAAGCCAGAAAAAGAAAGACAAATGCCACCTGTTTTTAAAATTGAGACCCCTGTTGCAGTCTCGAGATACACAGAGCAGGTACCACAGAACCGTCCTCTAACAGTTTTTTACTTTGGGGAGTTGTGGGGAATGTGACATATAACAGAGAGGGGGAGAAACCCAAACAAAAAAGAGCAAAATACAGAAGAGCATATTAGGGTTATGTGAATCATTAAAATCACCTGGTCTTAACCTCGTTGTATTATGATGGAAAATTGGGGCTCAGCAGTATGGTTGGAACTAGACAGTTCTTCCTCCTAGCCCAGGGGCACAAGTGCCTCCCCACAGAATGGCTTTGTAGAAAAGCTAGTTGATATTGTCTTGTATTTTGAAAATACAAAATTAAATAGATTATGGTGCATACGAGCAATGGAATGAATACCGTGCAATTACTGAAAAGGATGTTTTGGACCTATATGCACTGGAAAGAGTTTCAAGACATATTACTAGGGGGGAAAGCAAGTTACAGAACAGTACTTAGACTATGAGATCCTTTACCTTAAATAATTAGATACATTTGTATATACACAACATATTTAGGAAAAGGCTAGAAGGGAAAACACATCAAATGAATGACAGTGGTACTTCTGAGAAGAAGGCTAAGGCGCAGGAGGAATGACTTTTCACACTGGGCTTGATTATGCCTGTATTATCTGAACTTTTCAATGAGATAATATTCACCTTATCACTTATGTGATAAATTTTAAAAAGGAAGAGACAATAAGAAAAATGGCACATATTGGTGATTTTGAGTCCTCATGGTGCCTTTCCAGTATATTGACTAGTAGGTATCTACTGCTTTTTTTTTTTTTAATGTTCCTGAAACTGCTTTGATTCTATTTGTTCTAGAGAGGAGGGAGAAGAACCAATTACTATGTGGACTTCTCTGTAAGGGACTGCTCTCATCACCATTTTCCCAGGCACCATAATGTGAGTATAATAGATGTCTGTGAAATACTAGGTAATATTTAGAGACTAATTATATGCCAGATACCCTTGTAAGGGCTTTACACATATGTTAACCCCTTATCCCCTCCCCAAACCATCCTATGAACTAAATATTATTTTTATCACTGATTTACATATGGGGAAACCGAAACACAGAGAATTATGTGAACCTCGAGAATATCATTTTATAAATATACGTGATATATACCTAAAATTAACACTGAGATTTTTTTAACTCATTAGGATTAAAGATTTAGCTAAAACTAATAACTATAATGCATTAAGAACTTACACTCATGAGTGCTTTCATTTACTTCCTCTCATTTACGTCCTACTCACTCCTCACAGTGATCCCATTTGATAAATGGGAAGTTAACAGGATCAGTAAAGTAAGGGTCTTGCCCAGTGTTCACAACCAAGTTCATATTAGAGTCCATTTCTGTGCTCATCCCAGTGGGATTTTTCCCTTAATAATTTATAAATTGATACTCATATGCCTGTAGGAAGCTATTATGAATGATACACAGCATTCATAGAATGACTTATAGTTTATAAAACACTTCCACATATATTGTTGCCTTGTTGGAGCCCTGTGACAACCCCATCAAGGAGAAACAAGTGTTTGCTTCCATTTCCCTGGGACAGAAGGGCCTAGGAGTTTAAACACTTACCTAATGGCACTTAGTTGGAAAGTGTTAGGACACAGAATTTTAACAGAGGTCTTCTGATTTCAAGTCCAGGATATTTTTGGAGCATAACAATGTATTCTCCAGGGCCAGAAAAGAGAAACCATTTATTAATTCTTTTTCTGGCTGTTCGACTTTTCAACTTGAAGTGGTTCTAGAATCCTGCGGAGTGGCCACTAGAAAAGACACCACCTCCCCTGCTTGCATCCCAACACATCCTTAACTATCTTGGTGTGGGTAATGTAAACCCAGTGCAGAAACTTGGAGGCTGGTGAAGAGGAGCTCAGTGCTAAGTGCTTCATAGCATTAACTTATTTAATTAAGCCCTCCTGCAACCTATGGGTAGATAGTATTGGACCCATTTTACAAACAAAGACTGAGTCTCAGAAATTTTATGCAACTTACCTAAACCTCACACAACTAGTAAATTATAAAGCCAGGATTAATATAGGTCTATTCTGACTCCAAAACTGTACTCATAACCTCAGTGCTTAACAGTCTCTTCTAAAAAAGAGTTTTCTTCTTGTAACTTTGACAGCTGGGTTTAGAGTTCTCTGGAGCAGAGGGTAGCCAGTTGTAGCCTCTGAACTTTGGGTAGGGCCAGCAGACAGTCACTTTGACAAGGTCTGTGTAAACCCATTTTTATACTGGTTCCCTCCTTTCCAACCCTTTTCTCTGAGGGACTGGTTAAAGTTATGCAAGTCTTTCATTTACACCACTTTTCATTCTCTCTAGACACAGGCAATTCATGTCTTCCTTGCAGGAAGGTTGGCCTAAAGTCAAGGCATCAAGAACACTATATTCCCTACTATCACCCATGGGGAAACCCCATCCTAGTGACCAGTTGTAGACGAGAACCGCAGTAGCCTGTGCTCTGGCTGGTGTGGCTCAGTTGGTTGGGGCATCATCCTGCAAACTGAAAGGTCACAGGTTCAATTCCCAGCAGGGCACATACCTGCGCTGGAGTTTCGGTCCCCAGCTGGAGACAACTGATTGATGTTTCTCTCTCATATCAGTGTTTCTCTCCCTCTCTTTCTTCCTCCCTCCCCTCTCTCTAGAATCAATAAAAGAAAAAAAATTTTTAAACCCCACAGTAACTTGTTATGAAGACCTTTGGAAACTACTTGTCCCAAGATGTTGACTAGGAAATATTGGTAAATAACTGGTGGAGATATTTGATAATCTGATTTTTCTAGAGCTCTTCTTCCTTTCCAAAATATCTGGAAGTTCACAACTCTAGCGCACCTTCACACCACCTGCATACATACACAGAAACACACACACACCAATAGGTGTCTCTCTTATTTGCAGGTTTTTGGGTTCTGCAGATTAGATTTGTCCTATGACGTAGCAACCTCTGACATGGAAACTCCAGAAGATGTAGTCATAAACTGTGAAGATTTCAGACTTAAGGTGGGTGGCCTAAGCAGTCTTTGTCATGAGCAGTGCCAGACTAAGTGATATTTTCATACACATAGTGTATTTTGTTCTTATGTCTGTGCGTGTGTCTGTGTGTGGGGGTGTGTATGAGAGGGATAAGATGTTATAGGGGGAAGGGTTTAAGAGAAATACAGAGAGAACAGCCACTGGGGAAAGGAGTGCAATTGGCAGTATGACACAAGTGTGAACTTTTTTCTAAGAATTGGGAAAGGTAAGATTTGGCATAAAAGTAAAATCATGACCAATTTAATTGACATGTAATAAATCTGAAAATGGTCCTTGAAGTTAGGACTCCAGTGCTGAGGCTTAGTAATCCTAGTTTTATTATTAGGTACAGAATCTAAGGGAAATGAATCAACTTAAATTTTGTCTATAAAGATATATAAAATAAGATGCAAAACAATATTTTATGAGAATATCTATGTGTAGAAGCCTTTGTTCTGCACTCAAATATTCTTCACACTATTTTTTATATCAGCAAAAAAACCGAAAATAATTCAAACATTCATGTACCAAACCATTGAGGTGGTGGGGAGAGCAGGTTAATCACCATGAACATGACTGCATAGATTTTTTAAAAATTAAAACCTAAATAAAGAGAGTGAAGAGGTGAAGTGTTTGTCCTTTCAGGGGTAAGAGATGCTTATACCATAGAGTGTCAGAGCTCTGTTGAGAGCCTAAATTATAAGGCACTAGTTTTCCAAATATCGGTCTACAGATAAGTACCCTTTGATAATATAAATTTACAACTTTATGTTGAAATGAAAACAATAAAGATAAGATTTTGTGTTTTAACATCTTTCATTTAAAGAACCATCCCCTACTCTGAGATTATCTTTCTATCGCTATCAAATATCAGTCATCTTGCGAAATGATAGTGGTAGATGACAGCTTTTGTTTGTATTTTAAATGCCAACTTTGGCTAGGTAAAAATTTGAGAAGTCTTTTTTGGTTTCCTGTGTTTAAAATTTCTTTGTAGAATCCAGAAGGATGGTTGCCATTGGCCTAAATCAAGTTAAACATCTAATTTCTCCTTTATGTGGTGATACTCCCTTTTCTGTGTCCTTTACCAGGAACATAGGAACATCAGTGATGTACAACCCCCTCTGGGGCATCCCCTCCACTCTGGGGCACAGGGGCACTCTCCTATTGGCAAGCCTCCATTTAAGCACAATGGGTCCAGAGATTACCACCATCCTCACAAGCCACATGCACGTGGATGCCCACCTCCTCCAGAAGATACAAATCACTCAGACAGAACACCACTTCAAGAAGGAGCTCCTCCACTATTGCCCCCTTCAAGCTGTCATCACCTCCATTCTGGCACCAATGGAACCCATGTACCCCCTCATAATCATAGTTCTAGTGAGCACCATCCCCATGGACACTGTCCTCATCAGCATGATCCTCATGGACACCATCCCCATGGACATCCT